>OY776287.1:17115244-17191383 GCA_963675345.1 Trididemnum clinides
CTCTACATCAATTCAACAAACACGTCCTTTGGAATGACTGGTCGGGAATTAGACTGGTCGTAGAGGGCTTCCGAACAGATTTTGATGGTTTCCTCAAGGGGAACGTTGGTAAACAAGCTGGATACATCAAAAGAACACATGAAGGCATTAGGGTCGATGTCAAGATTTTGCATGGTCTTAGCAAACGTAAACGAATCTGATATGCAGTGTGACGAAAACCGCTCCAACACAGGTTGTAATAGGCTAGCCAACCACTTGCCAAGTTCATGATGGGACGAACCTGTCATAGACAGTATTGGGCGAAGTGGAGTGCCTTCTTTGTGTGTTTTCGGCAAACCATACATTCGAGGTCTTTGCGATCCAGTTGGTCGTATTGCGTCATATATCCACTTCGGCATGTGATCAGCTTTGACTAAGTCAAGCAACCGCTTCTGAAGGCGCGATTCAATGATGGCTGTGTTGTCATTGCTGGAGGCCGGACCAAGTCTTCTAAATTTCGATTGATCATCAAGTATCTTGTTCATTTTATCGACGTAGTCGCTTTTGTTTAAAAGGACAACGCCGGAGCCTTTGTCGGGTTTGGTGACAATGATATCATCATTCTTTTGTAACCGGTTGATTGCACGAAAGCACTCTTTGTGCATTGTGAAGTCACGTGAGTCTATCGTGCTGTCACTGTACAAATGAGCAAGGTCGGCGAGTCGGGCTTTCAAAGCAGTGCGTTGTTCAACAGAACTGGCACTGTGATGTAAAAGCTGTGCCCACAGTGACTCAAATTCGGCGAAGATTTCTTCTTTGCACAGATACCTGGGTGGCAACCCAAAGTTAAGACCATGCGACAGCACGAAACTTTCAGTGTCAGACAAGACATAATCTGAAAGATTCAGAACATGCCTAGTAGTATCACCGAGAGCATTGCCGAAACGATCACGTCTGAGTAAAGCAAGCAATCGCTCGTTTTTGTTCTTCCATTTTGATTTCGTTCTTTCATCAAGTAGTGCCAGGTATTTGCAGAATCTGATTGTGTCGAAGAATGTTAGAAATTCGCGGGCCGCCCGCCAATGTGATTGGTTAATTGTTTGAAGTTTTCTTGATTGCTCTGTTAGCTTTTCAACATCATCTGTTAGAAAAGCGCGTTCCATCTCTGGGAACGATAGACTCACGTGACTTCACAATGCACAAAGAGTGCTTTCGTGCAATCAACCGGTTACAAAAGAATGATGATATCATTGTCACCAAACCCGACAAAGGCTCCGGCGTTGTCCTTTTAAACAAAAGCGACTACGTCGATAAAATGAACAAGATACTTGATGATCAATCGAAATTTAGAAGACTTGGTCCGGCCTCCAGCAATGACAACACAGCCATCATTGAATCGCGCCTTCAGAAGCGGTTGCTTGACTTAGTCAAAGCTGATCACATGCCGAAGTGGATATATGACGCAATACGACCAACTGGATCGCAAAGACCTCGAATGTATGGTTTGCCGAAAACACACAAAGAAGGCACTCCACTTCGCCCAATACTGTCTATGACAGGTTCGTCCCATCATGAACTTGGCAAGTGGTTGGCTAGCCTATTACAACCTGTGTTGGAGCGGTTTTCGTCACACTGCATATCAGATTCGTTTACGTTTGCTAAGACCATGCAAAATCTTGACATCGACCCTAATGCCTTCATGTGTTCTTTTGATGTATCCAGCTTGTTTACCAACGTTCCCCTTGAGGAAACCATCAAAATCTGTTCGGAAGCCCTCTACGACCAGTCTAATTCCCGACCAGTCATTCCAAAGGACGTGTTTGTTGAATTGATGAAGAGCGCTACATCCTCAGTTGAGTTCAGCTTCAATAACACCATGTACAAGCAAACAGACGGAGTAGCTATGGGATCACCACTTGGTCCGGCTTTGGCCAACATCTTCGTTGGATATTATGAGGAAAAGTTATTTTCTCAAACGCAAAAGCCTTCAACATACTTCAGATATGTTGACGACACGTTTGCCATCTTCGATCACGAAGCTGAAGCAGATGAATTTCTGACCAAACTTAACTGCCTTCATCCATCCCTCAAGTTCACCTTTGAAAAAGAGAAAGGGAAATGTCTACCGTTTCTTGATGTCTACGTCGAAAGAACAGATGTTGGCTTGGAGACCAGTGTATACCGTAAACCCACTTTCACTGGCCAGTATTTGCGTTGGGAGTCCTTTAGTCCTCTCAAACGCAAAATAAGTCTAATATCTACATTGGTGCATCGAGCTCTAATGATTTGCACCAAGCGTAGACTCAATGAAGAAATAGAATGGATTAAGAAGATATTACTGGACAATGGCTATCCTAAAAACATCATCAACACTCAGGTCACCAAGAAAATTGCTCAGTTCTCCACCCTTAAGCGATTTGGCCCTGAAAAGTGTCCTGTGTACTTGAGGGTCCCTTGGATAGGTAAGCCATCTACAAACTTAGAAAAAGAAGTCAAAACCGCCGTGGAAAGCTGCTATGGTTCCGTCAGCACCCGCCTGGTCTTTACGTCTAAGCGCATGCTGCCTGTGGCCCGCAAGGATGTTCTACCTGCCATTCAGAAAAGCTTTGTCATATATGAATACAAGTGCCACTGTGATAGTCGGTACGTAGGGCGAACATCTCAACGACTACAGGATCGCATCAAGCAACATGTTCCGCAATGGTTAAGACAGCAATTGACTCGTCCACGCCGATCTCAACCACACAGATCGTGCAAACGAACCGACACCAAACCGGACTGTGACTCCGCCATTGGTCAGCATCTTTTAGATAATGATCGATGCGCATTAAACTATGATGATAAGCGGTTTTCAATCCTTGCCGCAGCGCGCAGCTCTTTCCATCTCAATCTTTTAGAGGCTACTTATATCAAGACCCGACGCCCGGTGTTATGCAGACAGAAAGAGTTTGTTTACACTCTCAAACTCTTTCGATAATCGTAGCATTTGGCCTCCTGCCGCGCCTTCTTTAACTTTCGCACTTGCGAAATCTTTCTTTCGCGCGCTTTGCAATACAAACGCAATCATTGGCCTGTCTTGATTACGTAACATCCAAATTATTCACATAAAAGACTCATTCACTCTAGATCTTCCCTTTTGACGCGATACCGCCACTGATGAGAGCGTCACGAAAAGCTTATGGCTAAAACAGCTTTTTTCAAAGCTATATTAAAATTTTGTACCACCAACAAGATTTTTGTGTACTTTCGCCTTCGGTACACCAAACAGCAAATAGCTGTTTTGAACAATGTGGTAAGAACTAGAGGAAAAGTCAGAACTCTTAAGTTCTCTGCAGCCTTTCTCAAGGCTTGCATTTCTAAAAGAGTTGCCCCGAAGTACATCGTTGCTCGCATTGAACGATCACGAGCCAGGCACAGCCCAGAGATGGAACGCGCTTTTCTAACAGATGATGTTGAAAAGCTAACAGAGCAATCAAGAAAACTTCAAACAATTAACCAATCACATTGGCGGGCGGCCCGCGAATTTCTAACATTCTTCGACACAATCAGATTCTGCAAATACCTGGCACTACTTGATGAAAGAACGAAATCAAAATGGAAGAACAAAAACGAGCGATTGCTTGCTTTACTCAGACGTGATCGTTTCGGCAATGCTCTCGGTGATACTACTAGGCATGTTCTGAATCTTTCAGATTATGTCTTGTCTGACACTGAAAGTTTCGTGCTGTCGCATGGTCTTAACTTTGGGTTGCCACCCAGGTATCTGTGCAAAGAAGAAATCTTCGCCGAATTTGAGTCACTGTGGGCACAGCTTTTACATCACAGTGCCAGTTCTGTTGAACAACGCACTGCTTTGAAAGCCCGACTCGCCGACCTTGCTCATTTGTACAGTGACAGCACGATAGACTCACGTGACTTCACAATGCACAAAGAGTGCTTTCGTGCAATCAACCGGTTACAAAAGAATGATGATATCATTGTCACCAAACCCGACAAAGGCTCCGGCGTTGTCCTTTTAAACAAAAGCGACTACGTCGATAAAATGAACAAGATACTTGATGATCAATCGAAATTTAGAAGACTTGGTCCGGCCTCCAGCAATGACAACACAGCCATCATTGAATCGCGCCTTCAGAAGCGGTTGCTTGACTTAGTCAAAGCTGATCACATGCCGAAGTGGATATATGACGCAATACGACCAACTGGATCGCAAAGACCTCGAATGTATGGTTTGCCGAAAACACACAAAGAAGGCACTCCACTTCGCCCAATACTGTCTATGACAGGTTCGTCCCATCATGAACTTGGCAAGTGGTTGGCTAGCCTATTACAACCTGTGTTGGAGCGGTTTTCGTCACACTGCATATCAGATTCGTTTACGTTTGCTAAGACCATGCAAAATCTTGACATCGACCCTAATGCCTTCATGTGTTCTTTTGATGTATCCAGCTTGTTTACCAACGTTCCCCTTGAGGAAACCATCAAAATCTGTTCGGAAGCCCTCTACGACCAGTCTAATTCCCGACCAGTCATTCCAAAGGACGTGTTTGTTGAATTGATGAAGAGCGCTACATCCTCAGTTGAGTTCAGCTTCAATAACACCATGTACAAGCAAACAGACGGAGTAGCTATGGGATCACCACTTGGTCCGGCTTTGGCCAACATCTTCGTTGGATATTATGAGGAAAAGTTATTTTCTCAAACGCAAAAGCCTTCAACATACTTCAGATATGTTGACGACACGTTTGCCATCTTCGATCACGAAGCTGAAGCAGATGAATTTCTGACCAAACTTAACTGCCTTCATCCATCCCTCAAGTTCACCTTTGAAAAAGAGAAAGGGAAATGTCTACCGTTTCTTGATGTCTACGTCGAAAGAACAGATGTTGGCTTGGAGACCAGTGTATACCGTAAACCCACTTTCACTGGCCAGTATTTGCGTTGGGAGTCCTTTAGTCCTCTCAAACGCAAAATAAGTCTAATATCTACATTGGTGCATCGAGCTCTAATGATTTGCACCAAGCGTAGACTCAATGAAGAAATAGAATGGATTAAGAAGATATTACTGGACAATGGCTATCCTAAAAACATCATCAACACTCAGGTCACCAAGAAAATTGCTCAGTTCTCCACCCTTAAGCGATTTGGCCCTGAAAAGTGTCCTGTGTACTTGAGGGTCCCTTGGATAGGTAAGCCATCTACAAACTTAGAAAAAGAAGTCAAAACCGCCGTGGAAAGCTGCTATGGTTCCGTCAGCACCCGCCTGGTCTTTACGTCTAAGCGCATGCTGCCTGTGGCCCGCAAGGATGTTCTACCTGCCATTCAGAAAAGCTTTGTCATATATGAATACAAGTGCCACTGTGATAGTCGGTACGTAGGGCGAACATCTCAACGACTACAGGATCGCATCAAGCAACATGTTCCGCAATGGTTAAGACAGCAATTGACTCGTCCACGCCGATCTCAACCACACAGATCGTGCAAACGAACCGACACCAAACCGGACTGTGACTCCGCCATTGGTCAGCATCTTTTAGATAATGATCGATGCGCATTAAACTATGATGATAAGCGGTTTTCAATCCTTGCCGCAGCGCGCAGCTCTTTCCATCTCAATCTTTTAGAGGCTACTTATATCAAGACCCGACGCCCGGTGTTATGCAGACAGAAAGAGTTTGTTTACACTCTCAAACTCTTTCGATAATCGTAGCATTTGGCCTCCTGCCGCGCCTTCTTTAACTTTCGCACTTGCGAAATCTTTCTTTCGCGCGCTTTGCAATACAAACGCAATCATTGGCCTGTCTTGATTACGTAACATCCAAATTATTCACATAAAAGACTCATTCACTCTAGATCTTCCCTTTTGACGCGATACCGCCACTGATGAGAGCGTCACGAAAAGCTTATGGCTAAAACAGCTTTTTTCAAAGCTACATTAAAATTTTGTACCACCAACAAGATTTTTGTAAACAGAATCTGTTTTATCTTTCAGAAGCTCAAAATGTCCTCAGGCAACTTTTTTCCCACCTTTCCAGAACACTTTGTCACACAGTGCAGCACAAATTCGGTTTTCATCAATTTCTCTGAATGCGCACTGAAAGTAATCTAATTCATTTGCTGTTTTGAAATCCTTTCCATACACCTTCCAAAAGAAATCCATTGGTATCAAGTCATGTGAGCGTGCGGGCCATTCAATCCTACCCCTTCTTCCAAACCAACGCTGTGAAAAGGCTTAGTCCAGGCACCCTCTTACTCTCAACGCATGATGTGGAGGCGCACGATCTTGATGAAGGAACAGTTTATCAAAGTTATGTTTGGTCTGGATTTGTATTGTAACACTACCACTTCACGAAGCATCTCCAAATTTTCCCTAAGCATTGCAGTGTGCTACGCAAGTAACTTCAAAGCATATAAAAGATAGTTTCATAAATGAATACCTCCTTTTGGGCCACTCTATAAACAACAAACATCATGTTCTACAGGGTCCGCCACCCAAGTGTAGACTTAATTTTACAATTATTTTAAACTTATTTATAAATTCCCTATTGTTCTAATTATACTTAATATTTAGTATTAAGTATCTAGTATTTATACTAAGTATAAAATATTTAATAAATTTGTTATAATTTTGGTGAAAAACCACAATGAACAGTGCTATTGAGAAACTCTATCAAGATGGTAAAACTGCACCTGAGATTTTCAAGATTCTGAAGGGATGTGTGAGTCGCTCTGGTGTTTTCAAAACAATCAAATGACTTAAAGAGACAGGTAGCGCACAACCAAGAGTAAGGAGTACTCCAAAAAGACCCATAAGGACCGAAAAACTCATTAAGAAAATCAGAGAAAAACTGCGAAGAAACCCAGCCCGGAGTGCCACGAAACTTGCTTGGGAAGCCCATGTGAGCCCCGTGCAACCTGTGCTCAAGTTATTCAACGTCTCCGTCGTGTAATCCGGGAAAAGGGTGGATATATAGAATAATCTGTAATACATATAGGAGATATACATTTTTCTTTGCTTTCTGTAAAATTTCATTATATTTTTCATTTTTGTTTTTGAATAAAATGAAAGTTTAATAGTCTACACTTGGGTGGCGGACCCTGTAATAGGTTTTAAGACACATAATAGAACTATTATTACAAAAAAATTATCAAAAACAACTTTTACTCTGATACAAAATCCAAAGGCATAACCAGAAAAACGATTTAAAGGACAAAAGATTAAATTTTTCGAAGTTGATCTCATTAGATTAAATTTTTGGAAGACTTTACAAATATAGAATTAAAGGCTATAACCAAAATCACAATTTCATATATTGGGTAGTTTTCATTATTTCCCCTCGATTTTGTACCCAAAAGCCTAACTTTTTGTTGGCGAAGTTACGAATAACTCTTGTCAAGTTTGGCCTAATCGGACTAAATTTGACTTCTCAAGTGACAGTTTTCTTACTTCGACGTCATTTTTTTATGTTTTTGTCATTAGAAACGAAAACTGAAGTCAGATCAATGCATAAAAGACCATAAGTTATCTTGATTAGAGTCCAAAATTTTACAGGGCATTTTCTGTTTTGTATTGTCTATGTCATTGTAATACAATACAAATATAGCCGGTTCTTCTGTGCCATACCACAAGTGACGGCTACGGCTTTGTGATGTTTTTGTAGCAATTAGCGAGCAAATTTCAGAATATGCTATGAATGCATTACTAAACAAAAGACCACTGCTTGGTGAAGATGACATTGATAAAGTCAGCCATTAAACAAGATAAAAACAAAAAAATTGGAAATTGAACAAACTTCGTGTAGTTGCTCTGATGTAAGTAATACATCTCTTGCGGATGGCAAAGCTGCTTTACGCTTTAAAAATTAATCTGCTTACATCGTACATTGCATACGTGCTCCCACGAGAACACACATACAATGTACGATATAGGCAGATTAGTTTTTGGAGCACAGAGCAACTTTGCCCTCCACCGTGCTTTGCCTTCAATAAGGTATAATAGTGCAAATAACGCAAGGTTCTTATAATCTTTTCAAGACCTTTTTTGGCCAATAAATGATTTCATTAACGTATGCTGAAAATGACAAGTTAATTGCTAGAGCAGTACCAAAGCTGTGGCTACCATTTGTGATATGGGACTGAAGAACATGATGGCATGTAGTACGACAACATAAACTAGTGGTTCCCAAACTTTTTCAAGTCATGACCCACTTTTAAAACATAAATTTCGGAGACCCACATAATTTTGCAACCACTTCGAAGCATTTGGGAAAAAGTGCATTGAAAACAAAATAGATATTTAAAATGTTAATTTTATTCCAAATTACAATTACATGACTTTGGGATCGAACAAAAGTTTTAGAAGGACTCAATTAACAATGCAGTATGAGTGAAGAATGAGCCAATAACTTGAGAATTTGAGAACAAATTATTTGAGACAAAACATGCATTAATTTAAGTTTTAAATGACTTTTTTGGCGCACTGAAATTCCGTTCAAGATCCACCAGCGGGTTGCAACCTATAGTTTGGAAACCGCTGACATAGACAATACAAAACAGAACACAGCAAGTAAAATTCTGGATACCAATTGGGATATGCTCGATTCAACACTATTCTGACTTTGATAAAACCAGCACATTGTCAATACTTTTAGCTGTTTCAAGTGACCTTATAGCATTTACAAAAAAAAAATTCTTCAAGCTTTTGCCATATTATTGGTTTTTATAAAAGTTTATGTGCTCCAGTGGCTCAATTGGGAAACAAATCATTTGTACCAGCGCGAAAAAGTGATTGCCAACAATATCCATCAAAAAAATGATTCTGCTAAAACGGTGCCTAAGTTTTAGTGGTTCATCACGAAAAAAAGCAATTGCAAAGTATCTTACAAGTAGTTAAAAATTATCGCCTATCTTGAACAAAATTTAAGCAAAAAAAATTATTTGAAGTCTTCTTGGTTTCTTGTTCTGAACTACTAATCTGGAACAATTGAAAACAATGCTTTCGCTAGCATTAACAATTTTATTAGTTTATACGTTAAATTTTTGGCCCTGGGTTTGAGCAAGGTTTTTACTGGACATTATTTAAGTCATGAAATTACCAAAAAAATAGTTGATACTTAAAGGCATGTTTACTATGGCATTGATCTTTTATATACACACCATTACATCTCACTTGAATTAAAACTGCAAGAAGTATTTTGCTTTCGCCTAGTCTACACTGAAGCCATGCGCGGCTTAACACTTTGCTTGTTTTATTCTGGCTCCGTCACAAGTCATGTGTTGCTTGCGACTAAATCAAAATGAAACAAACAAAGGATTAAGCTGCACCTGGCCTGGCATGGCCTTGGCGTAAGCAACTGAAACAACAAACAACTTTGCACTAATTACTTTCCAATCTAACCTCAAGAAAAAAGCAAGCTATTTAGGATAACATCAAGGAAAAATGATGCATCCCAATATAGGCCTACATTTCTTTTGTATAATTTTGCATTCCAAGTTGCATAAACTGGATTTGACGACAATCTGCAACTAATTTCATAATAACAAATTGCAGTAAGGTTAAAGAAATCTAATACCTGAAAAAAATTGTGAGGAAATATTATCATTCTTTTCTACAATTATGCCAAAAGAGAAAACTTTACTAATTTTTTAGTAAAATAAATGTAATGTGATTTTATGTTGTGGGAGCCAAAGCAGAATAGAGACCCAGGTTGCCAACTTCAGCATTAGAAGATTCCCACTAAAATCTTCTTTTTGATTTACGATTCAAAGCTTTAAGGTTCAGAAAATTTGCACTTTAAACACTGACAACAACATAATATCATTGCAAAAGGATACACATTTGAGAAAATTGTTTGCAACCCACGCTGCAACAAAAACACTTATTTACATTTAACCAAACTGACAAATCAAAGACAACCAACTAAGACTAGTATTTATGCAACAATACAGCCAATATCAATTGTAAATTAAGCAATGTTACATTATGTTCATTGCTACCAGGCATTTGATAGCAAAGAAAATCACATTTGATATAATTTTGGGAGCAAAATATTATTATTTAAAGTCTCCAAATTTGAACGCAATAGCAATAACAGTGTAATACTTTATTTGCTACAATAACCAACCACGTTATTCTTTTGAGCTGATTTCAATAAAACCAAATTTTAAATAATGTGCCAGTAATTAAGAGTAACACTTAACATTACTTTAACAAAAACGTTCAACCCCGCTTAGTCATACCCAACAGCAAAACAATCTGTGTTGTATTGAACTAAAATTCTCTTGAGTAAAGTTAATGAAACAGGTTATTAAAGTAGTCAAAGAAAATCTGTTAACTATTAAAGACCTACACATACACTGGCCCAAGTTAACTTGGAAATTTGTGGTTTTATTGTTCTGTCCGCTGGGACAAAACTGTAAAATGTTTGTGAAAGATTTTCAAAACTCTACCACTTAATTAAATAACTGACCAAATTTACTTCAAATATGGTTTTATTTTTCTGAATTGCATAAGGGCATGGGTGAATTTGGTTCACTCTACACAGAATAGTTTTGCAAAAACAAATCAACAAAGACTGGAACAAAAACTTCTTTCATTCTGGGCCAAAATAGTTTCATATTTGTGATTGAAATATTATGTTTTCTGGACTAGTTTTGGTCACATGAAAATTGTTTCTCTTCAGTGGTCTACATACTGCACGTCATATTGGAGATAATGTTAATATCTGATCTCTTCCATCAGATGGGTACTATAGAAAGGTGTCAATGCCACATCATGGAGTACCACCATTAGCCAGAGCTCTCTAGGTTTACAAACTTAAGCACACCGTGAATGCTGGACCTCTGCTACAAAAGATTATCCACTTATTGTAATGACTCCACCAATTAGGCCTACCAACAATTAAACCTGACTTGAAGTATAGTTGAGGAAAACTTTGGCACAATGCAATCTATTCTTACATCAGTTGATCTATCATTTTTAAGCAATATTTCTGGTTCCAGCAAAATGTATGTTTATGTTGTTTTTTTGTGAAGTGTAGTTACCTGCATGTCCATCTAATATTTAGACCCTAATCTAAAATGCTTTGTTTTGGATTATGTTTTGGTTGAAGTATGTTTTCACCTGATGTCAGCGGGTTTTGTTGATACTGTACTTGTGATTGTAAAATAGACTTGATATATCTTACTTTAATGGGATTACGAATATAAGCTCAAAACAGACTAAATTCTTTACCTTACTTTGAGCCTGTTTTTATCATTTTTTATGTCTAAAAAAGAAATTGTTCGTGTAGAACATGGATAACAAACTGAATCTTTTGTCAGTTTTTCTACATAACACTAACTGCCACACCAACAGCAGTGACATATCAAGAGATAAAGTCATTTGTTCCTATTGGAAAAAAATAGGTTTGATATGAAAAACAGAAAAAAGTATAAAAGAATAATTCGTACTAAAAAACAAGAGTCAAAATTCACGTTTAATGTAATAAACATTTTGATAAATCGATAAGCTTAGAACAGACATCACCAAAAAATGATAGCTTGCAAAAACTGGAGACTACAACAACAAAAACCTTCAGCCTCTACCTTCTAGTTTGTTGGAACAATGTTTTTGTATGATTAAATAATACTTTGTTTTCTGCAGTGCTTTATATGCAACTTGTGTGTTTATACTAATTTTAGATAAACGCCTAATCCACTTAATCACATAAAAAAGCTTGGCAAATTGACTGTGCAATTAACCGGATTTATCTGCATATGAAAGTTTTAATACAAAGTAATATAGCAGATCAAATTCCATTTACCCTTGAAAAGCAGATTGTAACCAGCACGTTGGTACATGAATGCTACAATACTGGTGACACCCTGCATACAATAAGTGCCAAAGTTAAAGAAAGATTTAAGAAGAATCCACCAACACGTGAAATGATATCTAAATGGGAAAGCAAGTTGTTTGAAACTAGCAATGAAAAGGATGCTTCTCGTTCAGGGAAACCAGTGAAATGTTGAGAATCATGAAAGAGCTTGGAACAATCAATAATTAACACCGCATTGAAACCAAGAAGAAAAAGATCAGCTGAACTTGGTGCCCATCAACCACAATGATATCTTACACAAAAAAGGAACTGAAAGTTAAAGCATGGCAGCCCAGTTTTGCAAATGCATATGGTGATGATGCTGATAGAAAAAAAAGAAAACTGGCATGTGATGATATCAGGAAGCAAGAATGAAATACAGCATACAGATGTACTAGATGCATGAGATATATTTTGTGGGTATGGACATATGGTACACCCTGTAGACCAATTTTGGAATTGAAGCTTTCTTAAAAGTGCTTTGTTTGCAATAAAAAAAACTTGTACAGGAAACCAGAAGCTTTGTATAATCAACAGATAAAAAATAAATTATAGAGGAAAGTAGATGACTGTTAATAAGTGAAAAGCAAGAAAAGCAGTTAAGACTAATTTTAATTTTGTGGAGAGAAATTCTCAAAATTTGATGCAAAATGCTCTACAGTAACTCTTGTTCTGAAGTTAAAAAATGGCAGAACGATTAACATTTGCCTCTCTAATTTTATATTTTTTACATTAGTGGTTTTAACTTTCAACTCTATAACACCTTGATCAAGATTTTTCAGGTTTGTAAAATTTTGATCCACCAATATTGAACTTAAAAGCCTGAAATCTTTACTTTAGTTTAAAATGATGTTTGACTGAATAAGCTTTTGTAAATAAATCTGGCTTTAATTTCACTTCACTACTGTCAAAAAACAATTGATTCTTCTGGGGTACGTGCTTCAGTACACATAGCTTTTTACTCTTTTTTTTACTTAGACAACGCTATAAACAGTAGTGTTACGTCAACATTTTTTGAAAAAGAAATTGACTGTGCAGTGGCCTAATTTAAAAACCGGCATATAGAAAATACAAGGACAACCCTTAAAATTTCTGGAAAAAATTTTAGCTGTTAAAGGCAGTTACTAGTGCAAACATAATTATTACTTGATATGTCAGTACACTAATATCTTTTTCAAATTTAAACATGTTTTTCTTGTGCTAGAATTTTGACTTGAGCCAGTCTATGCTTAGATCACTCAATTGTAACCTTATAGAATTAGTGAAATATAACAATGTAGGAAACAAAGGTACAACACACCTATCACTTTGAAGCTTTAAGCAAATGCAATTTAATTGGCAGATTTCTTTGATCTCATTTTTCTGCCAAATTATGTCCATCTGTTGTGATTCTTCATTGTCACCTAAATTGGTAAACAAAGTGAATACTGGCACTAACAAAACATTTTAGGGAAAGAAGACTCACAATTGTGAGATAATAACACACCAAAAGTGGGATCAAAGTTTGAGATTTTTTGTTACTTCCTGGTTTGTACAGTGTGCACTTTCTTGCATTTTCCTCTTAATGTTATATTAATTTAATTGCATAGAGCATATTGCGTATACTTGAAAATCAGAGTCAACAATAGCTCACCACTATAAAATACAGGTCACATAACCAAAAAGGCAATATGCCTAAAGTTTGCATTATTAATTGTAATATAGTGCATACTTTCGGGTCCTAGTAAAGAGTATATGTCCACAATGTACACGATGTCAACTAACCCCAAACCCAACTCTTACCCAAACCTTGTATAAAGCAGATATTGCAGCACACTAAGGACATGTGCCAATCAAAACTACTGGAGTTTTTTTTCAGCCAATTTTTCCTTAATCAGCAATTTATTTGCACTAAGACCAACTATGTGTTCATCTGAACATAAGTTTTCGTTCAAGTGCAACAAGTGCTCTTTGGACTAATAATTTTTAAATCAATGTCACTAAATTTGCACCCATGAAAAACTGATAAATTTTTTTAAGCAAGTTCTCTACATTTAGAATTCGGGCAAACTTTAGATCATGGCAACACTTTGGGCACACATCATATGGCCAAAACCTTTGATGAAACTGCACTGCTTACAAAAACTAAGATAGGTCTATATATCTAGCCACACAGCAGCATTGCAAATTAAATGTTAAACTCATCATTAAAAAACTGTGAGTTGAACACTCAAAGTATGACGTTGCATGGGCCAAGACTGGGAAAAACTGATATTTGCAGTAATGCTAAATCTTCAAGTATAAACAACAGCTTGTTTCAATTGCAACAAAACAGTTGTGTGACTGCTGACTGTAAGACCATTAGAACATTTTTCAATCCCCTAAAAGATACTAATAAATCAAAAAAATTCTGTGGACCAACCCTTGTCCTATTTCTAATCCTAATGTAACACCAGCCCTAACATGCTATTCCAAAAATTTTTTATATTTATGCAGTATCTAATTCTCTGATACACTTTCCTCAGCATTCTGCATTTTAAAGAATTGCTCTCCAAAAATCTTGACTCCTCTTGTGCTGGATGAGTTACAAATGTTTCTATGCAATTGCCTTCCACTCAGCAAAATCAACTGACATGGTGATGCAAGGTAGTGGTAGAGCACACTGTTACTGGAACGCTTTGCAGTCAGCTGACCTGAGTTTAATTTTTAGGTCTTCTAAAAAATCAGTCAAATTACTCAAGTTGACCCTAATTCTAACTGACCCTAACTCTAATGCTGGCATACTATCCTTTACCTGACTTCCAACACTATTGCTGATCCATAATTACACAAAAATTTTAGTTTTGTAGTATCCAAATTTACATATCTAGCAATGCGTGATTCTTTATGAGACCCCACCAGTACTTTTTTGTCCAGTTAAACCAAGAACTTCAAAAACACGGCATTTACAGTAAAAGTGCATTTTAGGTGTACAAATTAATAATTTAAAATGATGCATCAAGTATTGTTGCCAGGTTTTTGATTTACGATAGTAAATTATTTTTTAATTATTATGCACTTCTATCCTCCCTCCCAGTATACATTATCCCGTACATTCACATACCAGGCCTCCCCTTCCAGTGTACACTGCCTTTCTCTGAGTTGAAAACACAAATTTTAATTTTACACTGGAATCACTGTGTATGGTGGGACAATCTCAGACGGTGCATGAAGTTGACCAGCCATGACTGCAACCAGAAACAGAAGTAAATAAGTATAAAATAATTTAGAAACTCAGATCTCAAACTTGGTAACAATACTTGATGTGTCATTAGAGCTTAATAATTTGGCAGTGGCTATTTCGCCGTCGACGGCAATTTGCCCTTGGAATCTATTTTGCCGTGATCATTCACGTGTGTTTACATAGCCAAATTGGCTATTATCGCACCAGTGACTCTGTGGTGTAGTGGATAGAGCGCTGGTCTTGAGATACCAAGGTATTGGGTTCGAATCTCAGCTGGCCAGGGCTTAAAAAGAAAGGCAGTGTACACTGAAGGGGCAGGCCCGGTATGTAAATGTACGGGGCAGTGTACACTGGAAGGGAGTGTGCAGGGTGGGGGATAGAGACCTGGGGGTGCAAAATTTTTTTTTTTGGTTTTTAAAATTGACCAATCAGAGACGACCAAAAGTCACATGTTTAGTACGTCATTAAGATTGACCAATCACAAACAACTCACGGCAAAATAGTCTCTGAGGGTAAATTGCCGTCGACGGCAAAATAGCCACTGCCTAATAATTTACGCACCTAAAATTCACTTTTACCATATTTACTGCTTGACAATCAGGATAGAAAAATAATGTAACAAAAAGCCAGTGAGTTTGTTTGTGTTCTTGGGCAAGGCACTTATTGACATACCTTCACCTTACTGCAACAGACACAGAGACATGTGGCTGAGCTGCTCAGTTTACCGATTGTATTGGCCAATTATGGTCCAGATTAGCTAACAAACTATGAGATCTACTGTTATTCTGGCTACCAGGTATTTTTGATAAATTCATTTTCTTTAGCTGTTCTGGTAATGTAACATTTATTTAAGTTGATACAAGTTCTTATCGAGCATGCAAAAAACTTTAATATCCATCAACGTTTCTAACAGCTGTATAGCAATTATTGCCTCACTCGTGCTTTCATTTATTATTAGTCCTGATGAAGAACAGCTGTATAGCTGTTAGAAACGTTGACGGATATTAAAGTTTTTTGCATGCTCGATAAGAACTTGTATCAACTTAAATAAATGTTACATTACCAGAAGAGCTAAACAAAACGAAACTATGAGATCACATGCAAAAATAGTATGACCAATTAAAACTTTGTCAGTTCCTCAAGCACATGACCTCACTGTCAAGAGTCTTTTAAGTTGCTAGTAACTCTTGGACCTGTACAGCCTACATGTTGTTGCCCTTTACAAAAACTAGTTTAAAAACCTAAACCGCTCAGTATAGAAACAAACAACAGTTCTGCCTATTCTGCAGGCTGACTGAACTAGGTTGCATATTGAGAAACAGAAAGAGCATTGATCCAGCAGTTCTTTGATTTAACCTTAAAATTCAATCTTCCACTACACAGATCATAGACTATACAAGTAAATTTTTAAATTATTTAAAAAAATTTTTAAATTATTTAAAACTTTATTGAAGACACACCTGCTATATAAACAACAAAAATTTTGGAAGATCGTTTGGTTTCTGAAATAGCTTCGGATATTGTTCCACTATACCATGCCATATCTTATGAGGCAAGCAGTAAACCACGTTGATTAAATACGGGTAAAGCAAATACGGTAGTCCAACAGGTTAACAAAATACCGGTAAAGTAATCCTGTAAAATTTCTTCAAAACAACTATAGTAATTTGTGCTCCATTAAGAACTTCAAATGTTGCAATATTCCGAAACTCCGAATACAGCGGATGCCACTGTACAAAGTTCCTATTGCGGAAAAAGATGAGCAAAATCACGAGTCAGAGAAAAGTCCGAATATGACATATTTATTTGGGAGTCGAACACTGTGTCTTTGAAGTGAGGATAAAATTTGACTAGAGTCGGAGTTTGAATTCAAAAATAAAAGTTTTACGATCTCAGTAGAAAGTCTTTTTATGAAGAAAAAAATTAGCAGCATTGCTGCCAAATTTTCAAGTTAAATTTGCAATTGGCAACGTCGGCATTTCACAACGCTGCTGCCAAATTATGAATCTAATTCGAAAGTTGTTTTAGTCTAAAAAGCAAATGCTTCGCAGAATTTGGCAGCACTGCTACAACACAACAATTTATATCTTTAGTTTAGTTCAGCTTGTTTATTTTGCACAGCGACAAAGTTCAATATCGGTAGGCCTATGCATAGCTTTTGAAAGAAATTAGTTTAAAAAAACTCACTAGGTGAGAAGACAGCGCAAGTTTGACGTATAGAAATTTGCCTTATTTAAAAGACTACCTATAAAAACTTTGGACTACGTTAGTTAAAATTATTTCGAATGGTTGTGGGAAAACTTTGCTGACCCTGCAGTGTGTGGATGGAATGTGATGTTTTAAGAATTGGCGAATAAGGGAGAGGAGGATTGGCGAATAAAAAAAATCTATCAGGAATGTGGTGCTTTAAAGATTGGCGAATAATGGAGAGAAAGTGAACACTGCTCTTCGCCTGCCCTGGAATACAGTGTTCAGCAATTCTTTGCTTCAACTGTTCTTACGACTACAAAACAACAGCTTCTTTGCTTTACTATGCTTTTATACGTTTTCTGGGGTAGGTCGGTCCACCGAAACCGACCTAAATCTGCCAAAACCGATCTAAACCAAACAAAAATATTACCAATAGAAGCATATTATTTACTTCATTTAATGAATATCCGTAAAATGATGCACACTGAACTGTTTTAAACCTTGCAAATGCTTTTTTTGATAATTTTGAAAGCATTTTGCTAAATTGTCCAATTGCAAGAATTCGATTTAACCTACCCAAACCCTCTCATTGTGCCAAAATTGACAAATTTTTAAATCAATTGCACATCAGTTTGTTTGTATGGATGCTAATAGTAATTCGAATATATTTTTACGTTCCAATTTTCAAATACAGGGGGTTTCGGTATTTCGTCCGTCCTTGAAATACAGTACCGGTACTAAAACCAAGCTAAATTTTTGAAGTTTTTAATCAAAATATTGATAAAGTGTACGCAGTGATCTTAATTTGGGTCCCACATGTTTGACGGTTTAAGCTATGTTTTATTTAAAGCCTCTTGCTACATGTCGCTTACCAACTGCACTGAAGAGACCTGATAGATCGAAACAGTGTCACTGTCTGCAGTTCGCTTAAAGTGCATCGCTGGCTTCTTGTATTTCTATAAAAGCTTGTGACCATTGGGCTGTGACGGCACTAGTTTTGATTTTAGTTTAGGTTGCACAAGTGTGACAATCTAAGCCACGCTCTATTTAAAGCCTCTAACTCAGGGGTGGCCAACCTTTTCAGTCCATGCGCCAAAATTTTTCGCCACAAAATCATTCATTTGAAGATGCGCCACACAAACATTCATTTCTTTTCATTGCTCACAAACGTGTAGTAGTATATTTATACTTTGAAGTCAAAACAAAGCCATATTCAGGGGTGATCTCCAAAAAAAAAAGGAAAAAAAAAAGGTCATCGCCAACACCGCGGCCACGCTAAACATACTGGCCGCGATGATGCAGTTGACCTTTTTTTTTGGAGATCACATCTGAAATGGCAAAAATCATGGGCGTATGACCTCAAACCAATTTGGGGGGGGCACCAAATTTTTGCCCGAAAAATTTGTCACTGCAATGACATCTCCAAAAAAAAAAGGTCATCGCCTATTTCGCTGCACCTTTTCCATCACTTTTGGCCTAAATATGCCACTATACGTGAGGCCAAACAAGTGATGACCTTTTTTTTTTTTTTTTTTTTGGAGATGTTATTGCAGTGACAAGAACTAAACCTTGGCGTACTATTATGCTAACACGCCTTTAGCATCAGTATTTAAGCTTCATTTATTTTCATCTTAAACCTGCAATGCGCCACCTCTAACCATGCAATGCGCCACGGTTGGCCACCCCTGCTCTAACTACTTGTCGGTCACCAACTCCATTGAAACGAATTGATAGGTCGAAATAGTGTCACTGTCAGAAGTTCGCTCAAAGTATTTATTTTTTATGTGCATATGATAATGACAGTATGTTAGTTTCCAAACGTTTGTGATTGTTTTTTATCAAAGTGCTAAAAATAAGTCTACAGCTTTGCTAACTGCAGCTGGCTAATAGGTTGAACTTACAGATTTGTAGTTTAAAAATTAATTTTATGGAAAGGTTAGGAACGTACCGGTGAACCGACATATACAACATTCTTGATTCATAATCTCATACAAAAAAGACCTTACAAGCTGTGCAGTACAAAAAATAAAAATGATTGGCGAGATTTTGATCCGATTTTAGAGTTACCACCAGGGGTGCATGCAAAATTTTTTTGAGGGGGCAAAAAATTGTCCTTTTGGCATATTTTTGCTTTGTGAGTGCCGAAAGAACGATTAACATAAGGGGTCTGGGGACGTGCCTCTGAGAAAAATTTTGCAAAGTGACACTCAAATATATGCAATTTTAGTGCTTTCTGGAACAAATTATAAGGTAATTTTTGTTTAAAATTTGTTTGTTTTTGTCTCTCCTACACCTAAGAAATTATTAGCTGTTTGCGTTTTTACACGTACAACAGATACGCTGCAGCTGCACAATAAGATTTTCAAAGAGCACATCAATTAAATTTTATAACCTATCCTACTTGCAATTTACATTGTTCTACTCTGTATTTTTACCACATCGCCTTGTATTTAATATATAACTTAGTACGCAAACAATCGCCCAAACAATTTTGAATAAAGTTCTATTTTTATCAGTAAACGAATGAGGGATTTATCTAACAAAACTACAAATAATGCGAAACAAATATTGCTTTCCAAGGCCTTAGACATTTGAACTAATTCTCTCATTGTAGAACAAGTTATTTGTAACAATATCAAACGTTTTTCTGAAATGGAGCGTGCATAAGAGCTCCCCCGATCTGTGCGCCACTAGTAACCACTGAGTAAAAAATTATTATATAGCCATGCCAAATCACTTTTAATTTTTGAAAACGAATTTACCATACACTTTTAAGTTGAACATTTTCGGCTTAAATCAAGCCCTTGTTAAAGCATCTATAATCTCAAGTATAAGAACGTAATTGTGATATAGAGCTAAATCTTTAAAATAACAATATAGACTAAGGCCTTACACTCAATGATGGAATTCGACCGGTTCTCGGAATTTTTTTGATTCCGAAAACCGGTTATTGGTTTAGGTCAGGGGTTTTAAATTTTTCCCCATAAACACCTTTTGCACTTATATCAGGCCGACCAGCGTGGTTTGCCAGTAGAGCAGGGGTCGGAAACCTGCGGCTCTTTTGTCTTTTTTTGGAAACTCTTCAGGGCCGTAAGCAGAAATGAGAATGATTTTATACACATTTTAAGGGACAGTCGCGGTGAAGACCTTTTTTTTCGAAAATCAATATTTTAGAGCTAAAAAATCTCTTTTGTGGCTGCCATTGCTCTTTTTTCCAAGGAAATCGGGCCTAAATGTCTCTCTGATTGTAAAAGGTTGCCGGCCACTGGTCTAGAGACTGTGACAATGAGACAACCTGTTGCTAGTGAGTCCTGAAATGAGAAAACCTGTTTTTAATAAATTTGAATCCAACCACTGCTTACACTGCAGTTCCTCTGCAAATCATATTATAAATAGAAATTTGAGGTCACAGCAACACATGCAGGTAATAAAATACTATGGATTGTGAAGAACAAGTCAAGTGCTGAGAAAACAACGAATAAATGATGGCAAATAACTTAACAAAATAGTGGCAAATACGATAGAGTGATAGATTGTGACAAAATAAGACAAATAAATTAAAATAGTGTTAGCGAAAAGGAACAACCATTCGCATATAAGCCGTTTATTAAAGCAGACAATTTTCATGTACTTGTGAGGCGAAGTAACCAATGCTAAATTACATGACCGCAGTTCGAATTTTCTACGTATCAGAAACGTAAAAACTTTGAAATTTTAAAAGCTTATAAACGTAAACGCAAAACCGTCAAAGTTTTATACCCATAGTGATCGCTTTCAAAATATCGGTCACTAAATATATTTTCTTTTTTTTTGAAGTTGTCCGGTATGTGGGAAAAGACTGTTCCTTACGTACAATGAGGAAGTAGAACTGCATTAGGAAAAGGCGCAAACCTAAGTAGCCATCTTACTTCACCGCGTTGGTAAAGAAGCTGCAGGTTGATTCGACAAGTTCCACTATACAGAGATGGGTTCAGACAAAAAAAACAACATTGAAACCATCTTGGACAAATGCAGATCCATAAGTGAGCCGAAAAAACTAATCTCTATGACACCCATGTGCTTTTTTAAAGAAGACAACTCCCTGGAGAATGCTTTCAATGTTTTACCAATGTATTAAATACTGAAACAAAAAACGCAACCTTGAAGATGTGGCACACCCGTTTTTGTATCAGCGAGTAATTTTTGCCTATCAAGACCAATTCGTCAGAGACAAGCTGCTACTTGATCCTAGAATCACACTGGATAAAGCAATTGACATATGCCTGTAGGCCGAAGCCAGCAAGATTCGAAAGCTCACTGTAAACTCTTTTTGGGCTGTAGATAGTTAGCATCAGCTTCTAAACCAATGCCTAGATCCACCTGGCTGCAAATTTCCGACAGCTAATCAACAGCCAATGTCGTGATTAATTTGATGTTCTGAAGTAGTGTCTTGCATATGGAAAAGTTTGCAAAAGATGTGGAAAGCGAAATCATTTTGCAAACGTTTTCCGATCATCACAACCACGGAAAATGCGTCAAATTGGAATCGACTCTCATAATCCAAGTGATGAGATATTTTTAAACTTACCTCCCTTTCCTCAGCTGGTTTAAACTTGAGAATAACTGAACACTTGATTGTTAGAAGACAGTGATTCTGTGAAAAACGGAATTGCCTTTACTTTTGATACAGGTGCAGAGGTCAATATTTTACCGAAAATGTTTTTGACAAAATGTGTTTAACGCTTAGTAGCGCTAATGTTACTTCAACTGGTTTTCGGCGTAGCATGTCCAATCATGTGGCCAAGTAGAAATGTTTCGATAAAGCTGAAATGCATTATAATTTAACTTTTTATGTGCCTGATGAACTAATCATGCTATTTTTGAAGAAAATGTTAGGCTCGATTGAATCTTTTTCAAAGAGTAAATGCATGCAAAGATACTAAATAAAATTCTCCTTTTCTTTTTTCAAACCTTCGCAATGTTTAGCCTATGTTGATTTCTTTACTAGTTAGGGATTGTATGAAAAAGGACATCATATTGCGATTAAGCCAAATGTTCAAGGTGTGGTGCAATTGCCTCCCAAAGTGCCCTATGCTTTTGTAAACTAAATTGAAAAAATATTTGCAAACTTTGACCGATATTTGTGTAATTGCTGACGTAGATGAACCTACTCACTAGGTTCATTACATTGTCGTGGTAGAAAAAAAGAACGGAAAATTGCGTATTTGCCTTGATTTTTAAACCCCGCAATGTCGTGAGTTTACGTGAACCCTACGGCACTCCTGCTCTTGATGATATAATCGTAGCTTAGTGACAACGCATGGTTTATTGCAATCGACATGAAAGATTCTTATTGGAAAATCAAGCTCACACCCGAGTCATCATTACTAACTTCATTGCATACTTCCTGGAGACGTAGGCGTTTTATAGGCATGCCTTTTGGTAGTATATTGTTTGCTACTAAAATTATGCAAAAACGAAATGAAGAAACGTTTGGAGAAATTTAACGTGTTCACGTTGTCACTGATGATTTAATTGTTGCTGCTCAAAATGAGCAAGAACATGACCGAATCTTTAAAGCAGTTCTGTAAAGAGCTCATGAAAAGGATGAAAAATTCAACAAAAACAAGATTCAGTGCAAGGTCACATATGTGGGTAACGTCGTATTCGAAAATGGGCTGCAACCAGGTGAACAAAAAGTTGTGGCCAAATTAATACGCCTTCACCAGCAGATGTAAATTCTCTTCAACTACTGGTAGGTAAGCCCAGATACCTCTCACACTATATACTCAATGAGTCTACTACCATCGTTCCTCTCAGGAAACTACTGATAAAAAATGCTAATCGAAAGTGGACTACGACACATAATTCAACGCTACAGCAGCTCAAAACAGTTTCAACACATACGCGCGCTCTATCTTTCTATGACGTCAAAAAATCCGGTGATTATTCAATGCGATGCTTCTCAATCTGCTTCGGGGTGTGTGTTCTACAACAAGGAAAGTCTATTGCGTATGCATCCAGAATTATGAGGAAAGTTGAACTTACCTATGAGCAGATACAAAATGAAATCTTGTCAATTGTATACGCTGTTCGAAAAATTCACCAATATATTTACGGTAAAGATCACACTGTAATTGAGAATGATCACAAGCCATTCGAGACAATAGTGAAGAACAGGGCATGGGATGGAATGGAATAGAAGGCACATTTTGGTATGGAAGATACCAAAGATGGAAAGAATGAAAAAATTGTATAAAGGAATGGAAAACGCTCTTCCATCATTCAACCTCAATTCCATCGTACAACTTTTTACAGCGGCATGCAAACTTTGTAAAACAAAATTGTATAAAAGTTTCCATAAAATTTCTTTGCTTGAACTGAAGCAATACATTTGCTTTTGTTTTGAACCAAAGCGATCGCCTACTGCTGTCCGTTGCTAAGAACAACTTGCATTATTGTGGCACTTGAGTAATTTCACTGCAGTTCAGTCATTTAACCTGCGCTGCATTGCTACGCATGTTTCTGTCGGTGTAAAGACACTGAAGAGGCTGAGAAACACCAGGATTACGTCTTCGAATAAAAACAGACACTTTTGCGTCTTGTGTTTTGTCTCTGGTAGACAAATTTTGCTTGGCAATTAGAAATTTCAGATTTAAGTCCGTTACATTTTTGTTACCGTATTGCTTTTATTGGTTGAATCGACTTTGTTTTCAGATTTGTCTCATAAAGCTATCTTACTGCTAAATGTTAGCAAAATGGTAAGGAGCGGTAGATCATATGGACAGCCTTGTAAGCTGGTAATTTGCAAATTGAAAAAATAGAATCATATTTTAAGCCATTTTGACCAGTAGATAGATATCATAAATGTACAGATGGAAGATGAAATGGAATTTTGGAATGGAGAGGAAGATGGAATGCAAATGAAGTGGAAGAAAATGACAGCATGGAAGCTGGAAAAACGTCTTCCATTTCATTCTATGTTTTGGTAAAAAAGACAATGAACACATGCTCTTCTACATTGCAAAGAATGATGTTGAATCTGCCATCATATGCTTTGTATGTAAGCTTCGTTTCTGTTAAATTTATGTGTTTAGCTGATACGCTATCCAAAGCTAATCTGCCTATTTAAAATGCTGACCTGTGAAGACTAAGAAATTGATTATGTTGTTCATTTCATAATCCAAAACTTATCAATTACAACTTCAAATGTTGAAGAATTTCGAGAAGCTACAGCTCTTGATTCGTTACTGGAGACAGCCACGAAATACTGTCAAGACAGATGGGCGATAGAACAAAGGAAATATTCCAGCCAATCTTGGAAAATACAGGCATATTTAAGGCACGCTCTATTTTTCAGAAGGCAACATTTTGACAAATTCTCGAATTGCTGTTCTTCTTGAACTGCAGTCTGAATTTCTTACTTTCAATCAGAAAAATCATTTTGGTGTCGAAAAGTGCAAGGCATACGCACGTAAATTGCAATATCGGCTACGAATGTCGTAAGACATGTAACGTTAGTAAGTGCATGTAACGTTTGCTGCAAGTTTCAAATAAGAGAAAGGAAACCGTTGATTTCGCATGAAATCCCGAATGTTCTATTTTATCAAGTTGGTGTTGACATTATGATTTTGAAAATGCCAATTATTTGATTGCTGTTAATTATTTTTCCAAATCTCTTAAAATGATTGTTTTGCAAGACAAAACCGCAAAAATTGTTGTTGAACATTTAAAGTGTGTTTCAAAACAATTCGGTATTTTTAATAACATAATGCCCGATAGCATGCCACTACAAACCATGAATTTTTAACTTTTCTCACGAGTGGAGTTGTGAAACTACAACATGTAGTCCCACTAATCCCCAATGCAATTGTGAAGTCGAACGCGCTATTCAAACTATCACCCGTGTTCTCAAACAAGCTGACTATGAAAACCAAGATCCCTATTTGTCACTGCTCGAGTTCTGCAATACTCTTGTATCTGGTTTATGTTATTCTCCTGCTCAATTATTAATGAGTAAGCAATAGCGCACCAAACTTCCTTGTGCTCTCATGTTGCTTGAACTTTGTGTTGTTGATGTTACTGATTTTCTAAGTGCTGTACAATCTCGTTAACAGTATTATTACAGTCGAGACACTAAGTTGCTATTTGCTCTCAAAAAAGGGGGGAAAGTGTATTGAATACCGCACAATCGCAGAGATCAAGCCCTTATTGTAGGCAGAGATGACAATTCTCGTTCATACTTCATATGTAGTGCGAAGCTGACATGGTTTGGTTCGGCAAAACAGACGCCATTAGAACTACCCCTACTGCTAATTTTTACCCGTAATAATCACTGTATTGATGATGATGGTGATAACTATGCAAATCTTGTGAGTGATAACTTCTGAAACTATCTTCGTGCAACTACTACTTATATCAGGACATCGTCTCGCACTAGCAGTATTACCCATACTGGCAGAGTTGACGATTACGTTTGAATCCAGCATGTCTGGTGTTTGCTTCGTTAATAGTGGGGATGTAACATATGCTTTAATGCTCCACTCCAGAAAAATTTTTGATGAACATGTTGTGAAATAGCGACGCACTATGTCGCTGAAGTTATCGTCATAACACTGCTACATATACTTATTTAATGAGATTGAGTTGAAGATAAATGTCCATCAGGTTGCAGCATTCACTGAAATGATTTTAAAACTTTTGAGCTTTTAACTTAACTTTTTTTCATTGTGAGGTTATCTTAGAAAACAACTACCGCAAAATTTGTAGTTGGTTGGACAAAGTTTGTCTGGCTATTTTCTAATTGGTCTTTCAGCAATTTTTGGCATTTGTTACCACTAGATAGCGCTTTCAATACCAAGTAACATTACTTAATTTTAATAAATACCCTGGTTTTTCCGAGTTATTTAAAAAATTGGTTTTGTTCGAGAGGATACGTTAAATCGAGAGAATACGTTGATATAGGCAATGTTATAGTTTTTGTTCACAAGCGCCGCAAGCGGAGGTTACAAACAGTGGATTATCTCATTAAGTAGGCTACTTGTGATAGGTAAGTGAAACTGGTGACTAAGACCAATTTTGAAGACTGGACAATTAATTTTCGTAATCAATATTTCACGTTTCCGTCACAAGAGACCGTAATCCAATTCAACCTTTTACTGACAAATTTTTATCCATATGTACCGAAACATGCCCGCAATACTTTTTATTTTTCCGGGTTATGTAGGCAGCATAGAGCAGTGGATTTTAAATTAATTTACCTCTTTTTGTTTTAAAAGTGGATTATTTAAGCTAAAGAAAATTATCTCTTAATACAATTCCATCACTCAATGACAAGGAAATAACAGGCAGCAGGCTTCCTACACAACATTGAGTTCTTCTGTATTTTCTGGCTCATCGTCAACGCGCCACAACAATTTCAAAAGGAATACGACCAACGTAACTGTTGAAACTGTACTTCCATTTTTAAACAAAGCTGGCACACCAACGCTTCATAAGCAAATAATAGCTGAATTTGAAAAAAAAACCTCACAAAAATTAAACAAAGTGCAACAGCATTTGGCAAGTCAAAGAAAAGAGTTGAAAATCTCAAAGTGCGAATTCAAGAAAAAGCGATTAAATTTTGGCCAAGAAGCGCTTTTGATTTAATTAAAGATATAGGAAACCAAAAATTTTTATAATCGACGATCGCAGACCGTAGAGCTTCAATAACAAGATGAATATCCAATCCAACGTGGAAAAGAAGCAGGAAATAACTGAGCAAGAAAGCAAGAGGATGAAAAGAAACGAAAAAGCCTCATGCTCTTATCTTGTTTACTCAGTGACAGCGCCTCCACTCAAACCAGTGTTGGTGGAGACCAGTATGAACTTCCAGCACCAAATCATGAAACAACAAGAAAACACAGGAGAAGTGCAAAGATTGGTGTAGAGGCAAATATTTCCCCAGATATTTTGGGATATGAGGGGGAATATTTGCCTCTACACTAATCTTTTTTTTGATGTACATGTTTCAGTTGGCAAAAAAATTTCATCAGCTGCTATTTCTACTGTTATGTACAAAATTTCTACGTCAGTAACTGGAGACTCAGCAAAACTTTTTTAAAGTCACATGAGTACAAAAGCATATAGAGCAGAATACCTTCGAATCAAGTCTGAAAAATTCAAAAACCTGTGGACACCTCCAAATGTTGGTTGCCACAATTCAACAGGACGGAAAGTTAGTGGATGCATCAGATGAAACAGCCGAGGTAGAAAGGTTATCAGTTCCTTTGTCAGAAGTTGGAGGAACAAAATATGTTATGTGTACCACTTATTCCACACAAATCCTGAACATCAGCTGATGAACTTATTTCTGAAGCGTCTACTGGCTGGTATTTGGAACATTTTAATGGTATGTTTGAACAGAGGGTGACAATTCAAAGCTTGCTTTGTCGCACCCATGGGTTGTCCCGGTATTGCAGTACCTCCGGGCTCGGCCCACACCCGCCACTGGCGGGTTTGCTTGTTGTTTCATTTCAATCTCAATTGATTCAATAGTCATTTTCTTGCATCTTTTCTTTTGCATTTTAAAACGACGATTGCTTGCTGGTCGTAATTCTAGAGCCAGCCTTCTTCTTTCAAAAGCGCTCGAGCGAGCGAGGGAGGGCCTTCAGGAAAATCATGCTCTCCCCTTACCAAGCGCTTGAGCAAGCCAGCAAGCAAAAGTAACCACAAGTGTGCCACTAAAGCGCTTCAATCAGGTTCGTGGCAAGCGCGCAAAAACTCATACTTATCTGACGAGGGTCTTTATCGTGATCACGTAGGCGGTGGGTCCAGAGCGAGGCCCGACCATTGCACTTCGGCCGGGTTGACCCCTGCGATTATCCCAAATGTGGATAACTTGGTCGTATAATTTCTGTTAGTGGGAACTGCTTTCGCGCTATCTCTTAATTGTCGTCGCTTTTAATCGCTGCCCATACTTTGCCAGCAAACCAGCTTATCAGTTCGTTTCGAGTCGATTTTGCAAAAGAACTAGCTAATAGGCAAGCTGCTTCGCTTAAAAGGCTCGTTTTCGCAAAACGCTATCGCCTACGACTATACCACGTTGAACGCACCCCATCTCGTCCGATCTGGGAAGTCAAGCAACGTCGGGCTCGGTTAGTACTTGGATGGGTGACCGCCTGGGAATACCGAGTGTTGTAGGCTTTTGCTTGAATTTTTTTTTTCAAAAAGAGCGCGCCAACTTGCGACGAAAGTTGCGTTTTGGCACTCGAAATCAAACCGCAAGCAGAAGAGCGTTGCAAGGCAATAAAGCGGCTGCTCGACGATTGTTGGGCATTCTCTTTGAATAAGGTAAGTTGAGCGCTATGAAGTGCTGTTTTTTTCAAAAATAAAGGACGAGCTGCGAGAACCTATTTCACAAAAGCTCCTTAAAGATATATATCTAGAATATCAACGTGTGATGATGGTGCGTGCGTGCACGCATTATTTAAGAAAGAGAAGGGGGAACGGTGGTATTGATTCGTACGCTGCTGCTACTGCAAACATGTCGGTCGGTGGGAGTCAACAGGCACACTCTATGATGGCAAAGCCCCATGGCCGTGCATCCCTTCTCGGCTCTCAAGAGCTAAGATCAAGTGTAGTATTTGTTCTTCTCAGTTTAATACCTGGGACGCCCAGCATCGCTGGGCCCTTGTATTAAACATGGAAGCACCCAAAAGTCCACAAATAAGCATTTTTTGAGATTTAAGAAAAATTTTGCTGCGATGCCAACAGCAGACAAAAATTTTGACTTCTTTAATGTTTCAGAATAACTGATTGAAAAAACAACTATGAAATTATACATGTATATCAGTTACCTGAAACAATCATGCGTTAGAAGTAACTGCCAAAAATTAGCTACTTAAACTCTTTTCTACATTTGGTGATGCCAGTACAAAGACAATATTATGGCCTTGAATATCGCGCGATGCATAGCGAAGTTACTCCAAACCAGGGCTACTCAAGTGGCGGACCGCGGTCCGCATCCGGACCTTTCAAGTGTTAAAGCTGGACCTCAAGCTTCAGGATGAGTAGCAGTAAGAGCAGCCACAGATCGCGAAAAAGCCCTTGCCTTTTTTACCAAACTTTGTGGACTTAATTCCCAATAAGTTATTTTCAAACTAAATATCAAATAATTTTTCAAACGTCGGCGCAACTGCGCATTATTAGCATTGACTAACAGGACGCTCAAATTCAGTTCGAGACCTTTTTTTAATTATGGGCGACGGGATCAGCTTCACATCGGCTGCAATTAGGCGCTGTCCCGCCTACGGTGGGGGTGATGTCCAAAAAAAAGGTCATCACCTGTTTGGCTGATATAATTAGTGTAGACCAGGGCTACTCAACTAATTTTAGTGAAGGTCCAGCCGGAGAAGTTTAGTATTTCCTGAGGTCCAGCAGAATTTTTGATTTGCAATGATAAAAAATACTTGGATTTTCTCATGGTTTACATCAATTATCAGCCAAACAGGTGATGACCTTTTTTTGGACATCACCCCCACCCAGAGGTGGGCACTAGCGGCGCTAAAATTAGCGGCCGCTATTAGCGCCGCTAATGCTGCGTTAGCGTTCGCTTTAGTGCCGCTATTGCTATCGTGAACTAGCGGCATCAGTAGCGATCGTTAACTTTTTTGGAAAATAGCGCTAGCGGAAGATGCGCTAGTTTTTCAAAAATTTGTTGCCGCTAGCGCTAAATTAGTCCCTTGTTGAAATAAAAATATATCGTTTCACGTGGGCAGAATGTTTCGTTCTCGTGCTTTCTGAGCCCTCAACATGCGTTTAAAGTTTAGAGCAGCGCAGCAATCCTTTCATTTTTGAAGTTTGTTTCAGTAGGAAGTTGGTAACAGCAAGCTAAGGTTATTTTTTTTGCCAGTCGTTGTACTTCGAAAGTAACCTCAGACTAAAAGTATTGCATAAAGTGTGGAGTAGCGTAGGCATAAAATAACACTGAGATACTGGACTTAGTTAAAAAATTTATTTTACATTTTTGGTGCGGTTTTTGTGTGCTAATCAGTACGTAGTGCCTAATCACTACCAGTATAAAATGGAACGGAACTGCAGATACAGAATGAATGATGTGCTTCAAAATAGTCAGTTTTATCTTGTTTAAAAACTGGCAGCAAGCTAACAAATTGTATATAGTATGACAATCAAACAAATTCCCCGAGTTAGCTACTGCAAGTCTTCCATTTTTAGCTGCAAGTAAAAATGTCATGTTATCGTTTTTTCGGTAAGATTAACCTAATTATCTGCTTACATTATCTAGCTAGAAAAACAAAACCGAGTATTTAAATAAAATGGCTAATGATAATCGTGCTGCTGAAATACATTCTTCTTCTGATGATGAAAGAGTCGTTTTTATAACGGCCGAAGAGAAAGAAGAAAGACAAAATAATGTTGATCCCTGGCCTCATTTAAAAAAGTACTTCAAATTCATTGAAGAAAAAAATGACAAAAATGTGATCTACCAATGTTTGGCATGCTTTCCAATTACCAAAACACTATCAGTAAATCGTCGCTCTTACAACAATCTAAAGGTGCATTACAAGAGTGCTCATGCAAGCTTTTATGCTGCTTTTCTTGAGCATTTAAAAAATGCGAAGTCGCTGACACAGAAGTCACATAAAGCATGTGAAAAGTTTCCTGCTCAAACAAAAATGGCTTGCCCGCCGCAAAAGCAACTCCGTTTAGGTCATTTCTTTGCTCTGGAAAGTTTTTCTCAAAACAAATACGAAGACAAGGTAAATGGAAATTATTGTTAGACAAATGCAAAGTTTAGATACTTTTTTCGTTTTTTGGTCATTTACTCTTAAATATTTGGAAGTGGCTGTTTTGACGTTGATACCATTTTACCCTTGAAACCTATTTTCCCGTTGATGATTTTCTATTTTTAAAAAGCATATTTGACATGAATGACTCAGCGTCGCTGTATTGTATTGGTTAGAGAGTTGGTTATAAACGTTATTGTTGGATATTAAAATTGTGAGAAGAGTGTACACAAAGATCACTTTTTTTTCAAAAAGTCTTAAACATTAACCAGTCACAAACAATAAAAGTTACGTTTTTGGTACGTCATACAATTCGACAATCACAGGCATTCAGCAGCACACCGTAGTAGTTTCCAAGAGTAAAATGTCAGCGATGACAAAATAGTCACTGCCTAAATGTTTGGTAGAATCTGAAAGTTTTAGGGATTTGATAAAGTATTGTGCTCCATCTGCAAAAGACATTTCAAGAAGAAGCTTAACACAAAGGATTTATAATAAGTATGCTTTTATTGCTGCATCGTTTAAATGCTCATACCTTTTGGTTACAAACTTACATTTACCTGACACTCATTGTTTAACGTTGGGTTGTTTCTTAAAGAGTGTGGAAGGTCATAAAATAACATACAACAATGCATGTTAAAGATAAAAGTTTAGCCAATGATACCAATTCGATGAAATTTGATTGCATGTTAAAGAAAAAAGTTTAGCCAATGATACCAATTCGATGAAATTTGATTGTTTTTACCCTTTGGTATATTAAATATTCTGTGATGTTTGCTATAAACCTAATTTAAAAGTATTTTTTTCAAGGTTTACAAAAAAAGGATCAATTAAAGCTTGCGCTGAAAGATGCTGTTGCAGTGGCCACCACAGCAGATGCACGGTCATGCAGAAACAGGTAACGCAAAAATGAAAATTTCCTTTTGGTTAAATCATAAATGCACGTAATTGTCATTATCAGCAATTCATGATTACGCGAATTTAAAAGTCAAATTGCATGCAGTGTTGCAAAGCATTTTTCAATTAAATTTCACCGGTAGGCAATTTTATGATGAGACAAAAAAGTAAAAAAAAGGTCCCAACTTTATGAATTCTGGTTTCCAATACATTGTGGTCGATTTATAGATAATTTTGACCTGAGCGGTTCACAACAGATGGCTAATTTTTGGGCACTGAAATAAGGTCAATGTTGCCCGAAAATTTATTAATTATCTACGTTATGTTTCATTTCATAAATTCACTTGAAAAATAAGTTTATTTTGCTTTATCAAACAAGTTATGAATGTTGCCCATTAAATACTTCAAAAATAACTTCACTAGGTAGGCAATTGCCCACCCAGTTATAATGCTAAAAAATCCTCTGTGGTGTTGATTCTATTTGATATCTATTAACTGCCTTTTGTTTGAACATAATGCAAGAAGGACTGTTGTATTTTCCAACAGCTTCATTTGTATGATTTTTTTCTTGTATAAAAGCTGTCCGTTATCTAATCTCTAATATCAATAGTACTGCACTTAAGATAGTATTTTAGGGGTAATGAATTTCGGGAGCAGATAGTACAGTATTATTGATTTTAGAGATTAGCCAGTACAGTACTATTGGTTTGAGGGATTAAATCACAGACAGCTCTGATACAATAGCATTGTGATTTAAACCGAACAATAGAATTGTAATCTCCTTTTGTACCCTACAGTTCATTGGACTTTCTTGGTTCGAACCACGAGGCAACGCCGCATAAAACCCACGAGTGTTTTTTGGCGCAAATGTTATATTAGAGTTTCAGCCAGAACAATCTGTCTGAACCCGAACCAACTTGGGTAAATTTTTGCTCAAATTTACTTCGTGGCTATTAGTTTATGACGTTGTGTTCGGATAAGGCTGCAACTCGTTAACTACTGCAGTGGCAATTATTTTCTGTAGTAATTTATAAAATAAAGCACTAAAACAATAAACAATAGCGTTTAAGGGAGAATTAGAGGAAGCTAAAAGAAACTCTACCCACTTCATACATTAATTTCAAGATGGCAATATTATTGATTTCAAGTATAGTCTTACATTTGTAGGCCTTATCAACGGTCCGTGAAAGAACCACCACCAAATGATATATTTGTGTTTCAAATTGAACGTCAATGTGTATTTTGTTTGTTTTATCTTTGAGATGTGTTACGAAAATTAATTCAAATCAATCTATCATCTATTTTTCACTAATGAGTTTTAACTGTTGTTTCCCAGGTCTTATCTTGGCATGACTGTGCACTGGATTGATGGCGATAACATGCAAAGAAAAAAGGCAGTTTTGGCCTGTCGGCGGCTCAACGGTCGTCACACCTATGATATTCTTGCCAATATAATACAAAAAATCCACTGGGAGTTTGAAATTGATGGCAAAGTGTGTATGACAACTACGGATAATGGTTCAAACTTTGTTAAGGCATTCAGGTAAACATTTCATTTATTGACTTCCTAGTTTCTTGAGCCTTAATTTTGATTAAATTGTTACTAGACCTGTGACAAATACAAAGCTTTGTGAGTAAGTGTGGTGTAGGCAACCTCGGATCTTTATCGTTACTCGGCTTCAAGATAGATTTTGACACAAATAAACGAAAGGTAGCGTAACACACGCTACCAATGTGTTGTATATCCTGCTTAAGAAGTGAGAAACAAGTAGGCTAAGACAGTGAGTACAATTTGCAATAAGACAAAAAATTTAAGCTAGTTGGTAATAACTAGCTGCTAGTTTACTTGCCCGATTGACTTTCTTTTTATTATAAACACTACGTCATTTTTCATAATAACTCATAACTAAAGGCTAAAATTTGCTAATGACTACCTACTGTACTGTACCAGAAAAGAAAATTGTTTTGATTTTTCGATAAAGAGGCGTTTTAGTTGTTTTCTTTTCGTAAATTACTCTACTATTTTCCCAGAATAGTAATGTAATTGTTTCAAAACAACTCTGGCTATTTTCTACCTATTTGCGCAATTTTCCTCACATCTAGTAAGATAAAGTTAAGTAAAAACGAATGTCCGGTTATTCTCGGTAAAATGGATTTTGTTGAAATAACGAAAGCTAGGACTTTCTTAGACATAGATAATTTCTGAAAAAAGTTGCAGAACCAGACCAATACATTTGAGCATGCAGTAACCACAACAAGGTTTCTTATAATGTGCCTAAGTTAAATTTTGTTATTGTTTGAAAAGTCAATGTTTACCGAATTCAAATTAAAAATGCCATCTTTTTTGTGACTCTGGCTAAATCCGGTCAGCTCGGAATCACCATTGAATGCAGGTGATATTTTTTAACAGCCGTTTTTGTGTTTGCAGTGTTTTTGGCTTAGATGAAGAGCGCAGCAACACTGGACCGGTAGTCTCATCAAGTGACCGTGATGATGATGATCATATAGAGGTCAATCCATTGACTGATGTTTTACAACAAGGTACCACAAGCTTGTGAGTGTTTTTCGCCACGACAAATTTTGGCACCTCAATTCGAAAGACAACGCAACACGTATTATGCTTCTCAGTTTCATGGTATTTTCATCCACCACTAGTTCACAATAACGCCCAAGTTTAGATGTGGTATTCTTATCACCAACCGGATTGTGTATTAACTTCTTAACCCGCCTTTGCTTCTCATCGCGTTCCCTTGGCGATAACGTATCCCTTGTCAATGTTTTTGTACATAATTATTGCTTCAACTTGTTACAGACAGCGACAGTATCGTAAATCTCGCACTACCAAGACACAACAGATGTGCAGCACATACTTCAAACCTAATTGCAACGGCTGACGCAAGCAAGGCTTTGTCTTGCACTTCCTTTAAAAAAACTTTCAGATCAGCTTTTGCAAAAGCCCAGGAGCTGTGGAACAAACAGTCAAGGTAATTCATTTGTAATAGCCTTAGTTTTAATTTTTGGAATTCTTTTTTTAAACTTGTCTTTGCATTTATCGTAGGCCTCTATGTTTTTCAGGAGCCCCCAAGCAGCAGATTGCATCAAAATAGAACTTGGACTTCTGCTTGTTATTCCGACCACACCTTGCTGGAATTCGGTTTACGATGCAGTTTGTCGACTGAAAACCTGTTTCGAAAACCGTGAAAAACGTGCTGCCCTCGATCGGGTTTGCAACACTCTCAAATCTTCCAGCTTTTTCTCATGGTTAGTTCATGATTTTTATACTTTGTTTGGACAGGTTTTTTAATTGCAAAATATTCATTGTTTTTAAAGGGTAACAAGCTGCTTTCATTGAAAGTTAGCTTGTAGTCCAAACTTTTTTATCTTTCGTCAATCACTTTTGTATATTTTGCAGCTGACGTTGCATTTTTTATTGAATACGCGAGAGAGATGAAACCTTTGTGCCAGTCACTAGATATTCTCCAAAGCGAAGAGAAAGCATACTACGGTATTCCGCTTCCAACTGTGCTTGTTTGTGCCAAAAAGCTGACCGACATCCAGGACGTTGGTGACTTGGCTGTATGCAAGCCTCTGCTTTCCGCGGTTCTGGATGGCTTGAACAAGAGATTTCAACCATGTGTTGAAAGCACGGATTGCTTGCTTTCTGCAGCGTTTCACCCTCACTTCAAGCTTTCGTGGATCCCGCTCCTCCCTTTGCTTGGTTACGAAGATGTTTCGCGTGTACGCATTAAGATACAGCAGAAAATGGCGCTTGTTGTCAATAGCAAGGTCGAAACCGATACTCACAGCACAAGCTGCCAGAGTGCATCTTCCAATGACGAATTTTTTGGTGGAGCGTTGGCGGAGAAGCCACGACAACGCAACAGCAGTGAGAAGCTGTTAGACGATTTTTTGAAAGAGAAGCACGAATCCCAAAGCAAAGAAATTGCTACATTGCTCTCTAGCACGACGCTAAGGGAGTTGCTTGTTAAGTACAACACAGCTATACCTTCCAGTGCAGCAGTGGAACGCCTGTTTTCCCTTGGAAAGAATGTGCTTAAACCAAAACGATCTGGGCTTAGCAATGAACATTTTGAAATGCTTGTTTTTTTGAAATAACTGCGTTTAAATAAATCTTCGTTTTTTGTGTTGTTTTTATGATAGCGAGGCTATTGCAATTGTAAATGTTATTACTGTTTTTCACTGGTACGGTGGTACCAGTATGAAAATTACCTTTTTTACATGACATCAATTTGACTGAGATTCGAACTTGTTACTATTGCTTTTAGCGCCTTAGCGGTTAGCGACCGCTAGTTTTTAAAAAGGACTAGCGTTAGCGTTTATCGGCGCTAAAGTTAAAAGTGGTTAGCGAATAGCGGTAGCGCCGATAAATTTTTTGCTGACTAGCGTTAGCGATAGCGCCGTTAGTTTGTAACTAGCGGGTGCCCACCACTGCCCCCACCCTAGGCGGGACAGCGCCTAATTGCAGCCGATGTGAAGTTGATCCCGTCGCCCATAATTAAAAAAAGGTCTCGAACTGAATTTGAGCGTCCCGCTTTTGATCAAAAAAATATGATAAGCCCAAATATTTAGTCTCGTCAAAAGTGGCCATCCGTTGTCCCGATTTTTGCTTTTCCAAATATGGCAACCCTACCGTTAGTCAATGCTAATAATGCGCAGTTGCGCCGACGCTTGAAAAATTATTTGATATTTAGTTTGAAAATAACTTGTTGGGAATTAAGTCCACAAAGTTTGGTAAAAAAGGCAAGGGCTTTTTTGCGATCTGTGGCTGCTCTTACTGCTACTCATCCTGAAGCTTGAGGTCCAGCTTTAACACTTGAAAGGTCCGGATGCGGACCGCGGTCCGCCAGTTGAGTAGCCCTGGTGTAGACTATGAGAAAATCCAAGTATTTTTCTGTATGTAATGGTAATGATAGTTTCATTTTTATCATTGCAAATCAAAAATTCTGCTGGACCTCAGGAAATACTAAACTTCTCCGACTGGACTTTCATTAAAATTAGTTGAATAGCCCTGCTCTAAACCATCAAAATGGATTTGCTGGTAGAAAAACATGTGACAGATTGGAAGGCAAGTTTTGATACGTTAGCGACATATTTTCATTAAATCAAACCACTGCTAATAACGGCACCGGAGAAAACTATAGGTCCCTATAATGGACTAGCAATATAAATTATTGCTGAAAAAATTTACTTGATAGTAAACAAAAAGTTGTGGTTAACTTATGTCTTTCTATTTTTTATTAAAAAATAATAATTTTGATAAATTCTGCGTATGTGCTGTACAACAAAATGTTTTACGTCGGTAAATCATTATTTACTATTCAGGTAAAGTCTTTCGAAGGGGACTATTGTTAAAAACTGGCTGCTTTGAGATATTTGTCATTTTATGTTAAGTTTCATGGTGGCTTGTGACTCCGATACCATTTACTGCTCCGCAAAATGAATAACTGTTAATTCATTCGTTCCTGGAATTTCGCACTGTTGATAATATCAATGCTGATGAAGCGTTAAAGAGCTTTGGAAGGTGCATATGGTATTTGACAGAAGAGCTTCTTCCATTAGCTTTCTTCACCAATAATGTCAAGGGTTTAACAAAAACTATAATGGCAAAAGTAATAACTTCTTTAGAAACTAATGGTGTTTACATTTAAAGATTGGGTCCAAATATGGCGAACCAGTTTTCCAAACTATCTAGAATTGTACATTGGAGAAGACTCGCGGTCATTTTTTGAAATTCTAAAAGTTGACTCAACAGTTCTAAAGAAACTGCTTGAAAACGACAATTCATTCCACAAAAATAAAAAAAATTAATTGGGGATAACATTAAACTGGTTAATGATGTTACACAGCGGTGAGTAAAATTGGCCCTAAATTTTTTTAGAACTGCTTCTTCTTCGTATGGAGTGGCATCCAAAAAATCCAATGGGATCAGATGCTCGTTGTGGTGGTATTAAGAAGCATCTAGCATCGTCACCCAAAACCGTCAGACCAGCCACCCCTCGAGGTGCCCGATGTATGGGACACGTTTAAATAACGTGGTCTGCGGTTTGATCGGCCACACTCGCAATTCGGCGAGGGAGCGAGATCCCATTTGTACATGTACGCGTAGAAACCCCAACGCCAGTCCGCAGGCGATTGAGCTTAACCCAAGATGTTCTGGACAAGCCCATTCCAAGCGGCCTAGAACTGCCCCTGGGAATAAAAACATGGAGTACGGATGTTCATTTAGAATACTCTTGCGCTCCACCTATAATTCGTCCACTGAGCCGCGCGTATACCCAGTTTAGATAGGCCATTTAATAGTTTCCGCGCAGCAAGCACAAATGGGCGTGTAGACTTTAGTCTCTCCTGGAGCAAATCCGGTAACCCACTTAGGTGACCATGTAAAATATGGTCTGGGTCTAGGGTGCCGAGCCTGGCCAAGGAGAGTGTCGCTCCCAAGCGGCGAAACTCAGCTTGGTGGATGCATGACAGGATTGGTAGGTCGTGCGTTGGCGTAGGACGTAGGCATTCAGTGACAATGCGCAAGGCGTCATTCAAAACACTGTCGATGAGACAGGTGTGTGCGCTGCGACACCAAATTGGTGCGGAGTACTCAGCTGTAGCGTAAACCAAGGATAGGGCAGCTGTACGCAGTGTTTTAGCGCCAGCACCCTATCCCGAGCCCGCAAGTCGCCTCAGAGCCCGTCATCGCTTTTTGGCGATGACGGACTGGCATGGCTTTTTCGCAGGGTCGCCAAACAATCATTAGTTTAGGTAAATTGCGATCGTACGTTTAATGATGATGGATGCTACTCGCGGACAAAATATAGAACAAAAAACGGATTTCTTTATCAAACTCATTCAAACTAAATCAAAACAGAATTTAATTGAACTGAACCGAACAAAATTACATTAAACCGGACTAACTGAAGACAATAAAAACGAAGTCAACCGATTTTAACTATAAATTAATTAATAGATATTAAGGCAACTTATAGGCAACGACGTAGTTAACGATGTAGTGCAGTCCATGAGATTTACCGACCTTTTGGCTGTTATTCGCACAGGCAACTTACTGTAATCAAAACGATTTAAACTAACGCACGATACTTAAAATGTTCACTTGACTATCTGAACATAGCAAACTGGAGAAATTGAAACCAGGTTACCCAAAAAACTTGTGGTGTTACGTACGACAATTAAAATAACTGCAAGTCAAAAACACCATACAATATAATTCATGTATAAACCGCTTTAAGACACTTTTTCGAAAAGCGATCTATTGATAGAACAAACCAAATGTTTAATAAATAGGAAATCGATTCAATTCAGACACGCCAATACCAACAAGTACGGCACAGGGAGGGATTGTATATCGAAAAATTATGAAGTGTATGTATCAGGCACGTAGCCAGCCGGATAGTTTTGGGGGACCAAGTGAAAATGTTTAGGGGCAAATATTTTTTCATTTACTCTGGTGATTATATAGTTTGCAACATCAACAATATTGTTTCTTCTTTTGCTACTGCAGTGTGAAAAGACTCGTGTATGTTTACTATTTATCGGTGTCAAAACCTTTATCGATGTGTCTTACATACAGTTTGGATGATACATGTTAGTGTCGAAACAAGTGAACAAACTTTGGAATATCACGCTTACACGGATTTTGCTTATCATAACCATAGCTTAAACAAAAAATTAAAAAATAACATAAAAGTAAATAATACGGTTTTGAAGTTTAGTAACAGATAGTATTGCTTCGACTTATAGCAACTACACTGGCTACAGTAAACGTCATGTTTTAAATTTAAATGACACAGTTTTAAGATTTAAAACAGGGGTGTGCAAAGTGCGGCCCAAGGGCCAAATGGGGCCAGCGACGTGAAATTTTGTGACCCATGATGGTGGATGCTCCTCGTGGACAAAATATAGAACAAAAGACGGATCTCTTTATCAAACACATTTAAACTGAATCAAAACAGAATTTGATTAAAGTGAACTGAACAACAAAATTACATTAAACCGAACTAAATTAATGATTTTATAAGAGCAATTATTTAAACTTGAAAATGGCCTAGCCCTAGGTGAATAAAGTTGGGGAAATACATCAACAAATCACGCTATCTTATTTTATTTTCTGACTTGTATGATAACAAATACCAAAAATTAAATGTTCAAACTGAACTATTTAAGCTAAACTGTAGAATCATAACTTGAATTGACTTGCAGCTTGTTACAAAACACTTTAATTCTTGACTTAATTTTTAGAAAAGAACAAATACTGACGTAACAATTGGTGAATTGAAATCCATTTGATGTTGCCAAATTCAATGTGCGTTAAATTTATTCAGTGTTGAAAAACCGTAAAAATATTAGCGGACGGTTGCATCTCTAGTAGTTGTGCAATCACATCAATGATGTAATCATATTAAATATATTGTATTTAGACATTTCAAGGTGTTAAGTTATGCGTTACAATACTGACAAACATGCCAGATCCTGCAAAGCGATGTTACCAACAATTACCTCGATAGGTATCTGCAAGAACGTCACTGAAGTCATCTTTTTAAAATATTGTCATTTTGTTTCTAGAACTGCCCCAATTTATTTTCAGCGCCCCCAAAGGGGCGCCGGCGCCCACTTTGAGAACCAGCGCATTAATTGAAATACTGCTTTTGTGCAATCAAATATAACTGGCAACCACTATGCGTAGGCCCAAATGAAAAATTAAGCAACGTTCACGAGGAATCTGACATTGTCATTGAAAAGATGATACAAAGCAGATTCAAATTCGTTTTTATACTGAAATACTACTGTATTCTATAAACGTGAAATACGCAAACGACTTAAATATATTAGTTTCAGAAAATCATCTCAAAGAAAACAAGTACAGCGAAAATGTCGACTTGCAGTTAAAAATAAACCTATTGTTGAAGAATATCAGGCAGAAATAACGAGGTTCGTTTTGGCGATGACGGACTGGCATGGCTTTTTCGCAGGGTCACCAAACAATCATTAGTTTAGGTAAATTGCGATCGTACGTTTAATGATGATGGATGCTACTCGCGGACAAAATATAGAACAAAAAACGGATTTCTTTATCAAACTCATTCAAACTGAATCAAAACAGAATTTAATTGAAGTGAACCGAACAAAATTACATTAAACCGGACTAACTGAAGACAATAAAAACGAAGTCAACCGATTTTAAGTAACGCACGAAATGCCTAAAGCAAAATGAGATGTTTAAAATGTTCACTTGATTATCTGAACATAGCAAACTGGAGAAATTGAAACCAGGTTACCCAAAAAACTTGTGGTGTTACGTACGACAATTAAAATAACTGCAAGTCAAAAACACCATACAATATAATTCATGTATAAACCGCTTTAAGACACTTTTTCGAAAAGCGATCTATTGATAGAACAAACCAAATGTTTAATAAATAGGAAATCGATTCAATTCAGACACGCCAATACCAACAAGTACGGCACAGGGAGGGATTGTATATCGAAAAATTATGAAGTGTATGTATCAGGCACGTAGCCAGTCGGATAGTTTTGGGGGACCAAGTGAAAATGTTTAGGGGCAAATATTTTTTCATTTACTCTGGTGATTATATAGTTTGCAACATCAACAATATCGTTTCTTCTTTTGCTACTGCAGTGTGAAAAGACTCGTATATGTTTACTATTTATCGGTGTCAAAACCTTTATTGACGTGTCTTACATACAGTTTGGATGTTACATGTTAGTGTCGAAACAAGTGAACAAACTTTGGAATATCACGCTTACACGGATTTTGCTTATCATAACCATAGCTTAAACAAAAAATTAAAAAATAACATAAAAGTAAATAATACGGTTTTGAAGTTTAGTAACAGATAGTATTGCTTCGACTTATAGCAACTACACTGGCTACAGTAAACGTCATGTTTTAAATTTAAATGACACAGTTTTAAGATTTAAAACAGGGGTGTGCAAAGTGCGGCCCAAGGGCCAAATGGGGCCAGCGACGTAAAATTTTGTAACCCATGGCAATGATTCCATATGCTACCTACGACGTAATATTTTATCGTCTTGGATGGCACACTTATCTGATACATGCTCGAAAAACTGATCTAAAATAAAAGAAAGGTCCTCAAAAGTAAAATTTGGCGTAAAAGTTGCTATAAAAATTTAAATCTTTAAAAAAAAGTCTTAATCATTATTTGAATAAACACTGTCAACAGCCACTGCTTGGAAACTTGATAGTGCGTAGGGACAATATGGATTACGAACTGTCACTGGAATGCAGAATTTTAAAAAAGTTTGAAATTGGCCCGCCTACAACAGAAACACTGGTGTTGCAATTTACGTGAAAATAAGGAAAATATTAATATGGTGCTCAACCATGCAAACCATCTATCATAGGCTGCAGTTTTTCTCTTTTAGTAAATAACAACCATGGCAAGAAACTGGCTGCGCATAAGTTCAACCTCTTTTATAAGTCTTTGTCCACCTCTTTTAAAATGTGATTTTACCTTCTCATCTAAGGAGGTCGGCCTTCCGGATTGGAAACCACAGCTATAGATTCTCACTTTTGAGTTTTAACCACCTTACTAGAACTCGATCTAGCTCTATGCAATGCGATCTTCCGCGGTTATTCCAAATTATTGCACTTCTTGATATCTCTTGTGAAACTAAATCGTTTTGTCCTGCTGACAGACGCCTTTCAAATGCATAACTGCGTGAAAGCAAAGTTCATTTAAGATATGGCAATCTTTTTAAGCTCATAAATGTGGTTTTCTCGCATGCCAAAACCTCCAGTTGTATGCTTTCTCTGTTAATTTAGTTTTTATGTGCCTGTAGAGTGTATACCTGCTTAGTGGTGGATTTAGGGTGAGACAAGTGAGGCAGCTGCCTCAGGTCCCTCTTTTTAGAGATCCCCTCTGATAAACAAGGGGCACTCCTTCTCCGGACATGTCCAAAAATCCGGTGTAAATTTGTTTCATTTAAAAAAACTTTGGTCACAGATAAACTGATCTCCAAAAAAAAGATCAATTTACCCAATTGAGATGATGAAAGCCCGATTTCATACATCGAAAAATGTGATATCAAAAAAGGATCTTCACATCGCTGTTTTCATGGGAAAAACGCCCTCGTACCAGGACTTCTTCGAGGAATCTTTTTTTATAACTTTGGCACTGAATTCTTGCCTCAGGCCCCTAAAATCTTCACAATTCATTGCTGTGCCTGTCTAATCTAAATAAACATTGAAAAATAACGGAATGCAAATAAAAAATATGGCAAAGACAAATAAATTGTGTGGTATAGATTGCTTCACATGCATACAGCATGTTCGAACAAGCTCGAGTCCGGCAGGTAACTTTTAACGTTTTACAAATCGAGTTCAGATTTGAATGGCTTTGATATTTTTTCGGATTGGTTTGGATTGCAAAATTTTCACCTCCATTCAAGATTGCGCTTTGATGAAAATTTCTTTGAATTTATTGCTGGGCTGGAAACTTTGTTTTCAAATTCAAATATTTGCTAATAATTATGTCTTTCCCACAGGATTTCCATTACAAAAACTTGATATTCTAGCCATTTCGTTCTTAGTTACTACCACTATCTCAGTACCCCTCATAGTCCTACCACCAATTGGTTGATTAATTGATTATCTTTATTTAACTATGAGCAATACATGCATATAGTTCTAGATCACAACACTATGAGGAAAATCAAGTGAGCATGTTGGGCACAGACCAGAAAACTACAAAGAAACAGGCTTTTCGGTCAAAATTGTTTCTCGAAGGTGAAAAGATTCAATGCAACTGCAAATTGATGATGAAGCTTAGATATAAGAATGAAATACATAAAATTAAATATACGCAAGCATAAAGCGCCACGCTTACATCGGCCGACCACAACCGGACAGGCAAAATATAATGAGAGCGAAAATCTACCTAGATATAATCTACGTAATCGGTCGATTTGACAGTAGAGAGCTCAATGATTGAATCAGAGCAATAAAATAAAGTATTTTATAGACATCAATACTTTAACATATTTTATTTTATAGACATAATCTATTGAGGCACACGTGACACCCTGCGTCCAAGCAAGTGCAATTCATACACAGTATGTACAAGATAAATAAAAACCATTCACAGTTTGAGATAATGAGTTTATTTTTCTATGGGAAGCACCATCTAACAATAAACCAGGTATATCAAATACGGGAAAGGAGTGATTACCACCTCTTCTTCTTTGTCTTTCGACTTTTCCCGATTAGGGATCGCCACAGCAGATAATCTGCATTTTTTTAACATGATATTTGTTTTATGGTCGGATGCCCTTCCTGCCATCAACCCTCTCTTCGGAGGGGAAAACTGGGGCACCTGTCTTCCACATAAAGGTGGGGGCTTCCAGTTTAGTGCCTTACCCAAGGACATAACAAGTGAATTTGCCGGCTTGTTCTCCACAACCTTTCCTACATGCCAAGCGCCAAGCAGGGAAGTTCTGAATATCATTTTTTAAAGTCTTTTGGTATGACTCGTCAAGGAAAATGAATCCCAGGTCTACTGATTGCGAAGCGGACGCTCTAACCACTACACCATCGCGACGGTAAGGAGTGATTACCACCTATTTTCATTAAATAATTTCTTTTCCTTTTTGCTTCTTTCACGCATGAACTGGTCACAGAATTTAACTATTTTTAACAATGCTATTGTAATGTCACTACGTGCGCGTCTGCCTCGCTTTGTGGCCTATACAAAAAGAACAACAAATCGAGGTTAAAACTCAGTTTCTTTAATGATAAAAAATTCAAACCAAACTTGCTTTTGTAACAAAAACGATAACAAATACAATGCAATTACTTAGTAATGAATATGACCAAAATAAAATGCACTAGTCAACTTGTTTTGTCGACAGAAGGTCTACTAAACTTTATTATTTACAAAGCACTGACGATCTGAAAATTGTACAACAAAAAGCTTGAGTCGCATCAAGCAATTTTGCTCCTGCGACTTGCAAGGGCGTAGCCAGAAAAAAATTGAGAGGAGGGCCAAATTTTGCAACTTTTAATGTGACGTCATTTACTTATAACGGCATTTTGCCTTTCGCTAACTACGCTCGTCGCTACTATAAAAATTGCTGTACGAAACTGAGACGAATGCGATTGCGATTACACTGATCTAATGTAGTTTTATCAAGAACGGCTTTAATAGTTTAACTTCAATTGTGACATATAACGCACTATTTGAGGAATTTCAAGGAAACCACTTCCACTGGTAGGTTGAACGTTCTGATGAAAGAAGCAACGTCTTTGTGGTAGTCCGTATCGCAACAAAACAAGAAAGTGCTCAGCGAGACGCTTATTTCTTGCAATTACCATAACTTGGATTATCAATTCATCACTCGACTGCGACATAGAAGAAAAACTTCGGCGATATTTTGTATGTAAAACGTACACATCTTGTTTGATAACATTTGAAAGTTAAAAAACTTAAAAAGCCACGCCCGACCCACCCCCTTACTAAAAGCCAACAACAAACTCTAATGTACCTGTGGAGACGCAAAAAAATTTATGTTTTTATTTTTTTGATACTGTTTTGTAATTTGACTGAAAATTTAACGGGGGGACATGGCCACTTTGGCCCCCTGGCTACGCCTATGGCGACTTGTACCGATGGATACTAGTTTCGGCGAATCAGCCAGTCACATAGAGCGAATTTACTCCAACCGGTTGTAGCTCTGCATAGCAGCGACTACTACACGTTTCGCGTTTTCTGGAAACACTCAGTAGTGATATCTATATACGTTTAACTGGAGGAATTATGTCCCCCAGGCGCCCCTCACAAATTACCATAATAAAACGACTAAAGACAAGCAAACAGAGCACGAGATCATTCGTGTAAATAAACAGATACACAGCAGTAGGCCTGACCAACGTTTCATCATGTGTGATTGTTCATCAAAGTTATTGATTGGCTGCTTCTGCTTTATAATATCGGCTTTGATTTGAATACGTATGTACTGGTATGAAGCATGGTCGTTTATGCATCTTGAGCTGCAGAGTTTAGACAACTTTTGCTCTGAAATAATTGGCTAAAAAAATGACCATTTGTTAAGATTTTTGAGACTTTGATCTCTTCTATATCTGTTGATTATTTATTTAGCCTACTGATTAAATTTTCTTCGCTCATACTGGCAAAGGTTTACCAGCCGTTGTCATGTGAAGTGTATTTATCGTGTTGAGGTATTAGACAAAGCGCAGAAAGTTGGTCATCCCCTTTATGTTTTTGCTTGAGGCCGCCCCTTTGGAAAGACCTCTAGTGCTGACACTTTTTAATATGTTGCTGTTTTTTGCAAATTAACTCTCGGCGTCTACGTATCCACACAAAGCTTTTAGTCTAGGATTGCCAGACGTAGGATTTCTCTCGACAAATCAGGAAGTTTAGTGCTGAAATAAGCGTCAGCGAAAAATTTTAAAAATGCTTTAGTGTAGGGGATTTTCTTTCCCAAGGACGGTTGATGTCAATTCAAACTGCGAAATCGTTGATCTCCCAAAAAAGATTTCCACTTTTAATTTGAATTGAAAATACATCAATTTATAATTTGAAAATAATGGTCTCCATCAAAAAGTTAACGTGACGGATATAAATACGTCAGAAATTGTGTTTTTTCAAATATGGTAATCCTATTTTAGTCATTGTAACTTGATCACGTGATGAAATATGACGTCACGTCAATTTTTAAGCGACTGGCGACCAAAGTTGAGCAACATACGAAATCAAAGTTACCAACGTTAATCAGAGCGATAGCTTAGTCGCTGAACGTACGAGCAAATAGCGATTTGGTTTGTCACATTAAGTGACTTTGCTGCGAATGATCGTTGCAAGTGCAGACACAACCTGAAAAATTCCTGAATGTGTCTTTGCTTAAATGTGAGTCGATTAGATGCTGAATAAATATTGCATTGGACCAACATAAAACTATACCAGAGTTTCTTAAACTTTTTTGTTCATCGACCCCATTTTAGAAAAAAGATTTCTATGCGATCTGCTGATGGGTGGTTCACACGGCAATGACATTAAAACAATGGACGTTTATTACAAACACTAGAGCATTTAGAAATAAATTTTTGGTGGGAGTGCATTAAGTAAGCTCAATCTTATCATCAAGCGATCTTTTAAATAAGTGAGCTCGTTCTTTTTTGCGGGAGAGCATTAAACAAAGAGATGCTTTTTAAAAGCAAGAATTATGAGTAATTTGGTTTTCAAAACAACTTTTCTTCTACATGTTTTGCTTCTGTCATACCGTTCAATGAACCATCTTCCTTTATCCTCCTGTCTTAAATACGCCTCTGATTACCAGTATCAAGTGGCATCTTTGTCTATAGTGAAATTATGCAAATGCACACAATTCACCAAAGTCCTTATACGGTAATAAAGAACTGCATAATGCAAGCAGTAAAGCGAGTAAATGAATTAACAAAAACACGGATGTGCGTGATGACTTATGAATAAAATGAACCCATAGGTGAGAATAGCTTACTCTCGAAAAAATGCCTTTAAATATATATTGAAAAGAATCGAAAGTTAACGAAAATGTAACTCATTGTTTGAATTTTTGTGTCAAGGTCAAAGGGGGAAGGGATGGAATGGTACCCTCTAAATACGCTACTGGTGAGATGCTTAACTTGCGTAGCTTATGCGCTATTTTTAATTAGCTTCCGCTTGGCTCTACTTAAATGAATCACCAATCCAAAGAAATAACCAGCTGAAACTGCCATGTTTAGCACGAAAAACAATTATCTGAAATAACAGATAAGGCGGTAAAACCCTTTCTTTTGTGTAAAACTGTTAGGTCATGGAAAGTGGAGTTGAGAGTTTTCTCTGCAACTCCCATATTTCTGCATGACAGGCAGGAATTTTTATTTTCCTAACAATTTTTTTGTAAACACAATTATGTTTTGTCGCAAATATTCCCCCTGATCTGCTTATTTTGATTTTTTTCCAAATGTCTTCTTTCATGACTTTTAGGGTCAAATTATCTCCCAAGTGGATGCCCTGACAACAAAATCAACATCGTTCAGTATTTTAGCACAATCAGGACGTAACAAAGCAAACTTGTTGTGGCTATTTAATTACTTTAAGTGATAAACCCGACAATCATCCTTGTAAACAACTGAAGCGTGAAATACAGAGTTGCTCTCAAAAATGCGGTGAAAATAATTTCGCTATAGACATACATTTACTTTACTTGTAAAATGACAAAATTTTTATTTCTAAATTTGTTTCGCTACCGCAAAACTTGGTTTTGCGACCACAAACAGGGCCGCGACTCTTCCTTTGAAAAGCCCTGCTCTGAGACATATCAACTAAATGTGGCGAAGTTGAACAAATGCTCATTTTTGATGTAAAATTCTGCAAACATCACAAAAAATCATGCTTTTCAGCATAATAACTTGGTCGGTGGATTATATGTAATAACTTGACAAGTGCTTGAATTCCAATTAGTTTACTCTTCCTTCTTCGTAAGAGCAAGATCTTCAATTTTTGGAGATGCTTCTCAGATTATGAGCTTCTCATTAGCCCTTTTTGCTAGTCTTCAGTAGCACTAGTCCACCACGACGGGTAAATTGCTTAGCCCCGCCACCTATCTGTCACATAAAGGTGGAGGCATCCCGTTAAGTGTCTTGCCCAAAGACACAACAAGCAAGCTTGTAGGCTTGTTCTCCACACCGTCTCTTTTTTGATGAGCGCCAAGCAGGGAAGCTGTGAATACCGTTTTTTGAAGTCTTTTTTGGTATGACTCGACTTGGGAAATGAATCCCAGGTTTACCGACTGCGAAGCGGACGCTTTAATCACTACGTCATCGCGCCTGTTTGCTCTTTCCATGACTGCGTTTATGCCGGGATCAAAGACCACACACTTAGGCATAGACTTTTTGCCATGTGAATAAGCCTAGTAGCCTACAATTACAAAAACGTGGCGTGTAGTGGGCCTACCATTTGACAACTTGTTCATCTAAATTCATATCAATCCCTTCGGCGCTCTCCCACCAGTTTACATTTATGTTCCTACAAGCACTTAGTCAAATGAAGAGATAAAAGTGAAACTATTGGGTGCATCAATTGCGATAAAGTCAGCCCCTAAGTGCGCCAATGCTGGATAAACAGGGCAATTAAAACTTAGGCAGAGACTTCAGAATCTGTAGATGAAAACAAAATTAAATAACACTCCAGCGTAAATTTGCACAGTAGGCGGAGAAAGATTTTTGCTATTTTGTTTGAAAACAACTTAATAGGCCTACAGAAGTTAAAGGTAATATTTGAAATAAGCCATGGCCCCTTTATGGCTCTTTGCTCCGCCTATGCGGAAAACAGAGCACGCAGTGTGTAGCCAGGGACTTTCGGACACAAGTATAAATACGGAAGGGAGCCTACCAAGTAGTGAAATAGGTGTACCACTTAACATATGGTTTTTGCATTTGTGAAAACGATAATTGCTTTGGCTCTATTCTCTTATTTTTATCTGAGACACCGGGTTTATTTGAAGGAGCAATAAGAGTGATCACAATCAGGTATACCTAAACTACCGCGATGGGAAACTCCGCTTTTTTCCGTGCCACCTCGTGTTAACAGTAGGGCTATTACAAATCGGTTGCGCTTACCAGTAACACAGTTTGGTGCAGCTTGTAAAACGTCAAAGTTGATGTGGTAGATGTGTGTGGTGCGTACTTTGCAGCAAGTTAAAGCAGACTGTTTTATGTCTTAGTCAACAAATTACTGTTAGGTCAATTTAACCGCTGAAACATCTAATGAAAGGTTGAGTGATGGAGCAGTAAAGTATGGGTAGGCTTTTTTGTGACTGATACTAAGTCCTCGACCTCTGAAAAAACGATTACGTTTTTAATTTTTTTTAAACACTGCAGTTAACTTATCGCAAAATCTTGGTTAGAATACTAGTGTATTTACAAAATCTAATTAGAGAACTGGCATATTTATCAACTGTTTTTTTTAACCTAGACTTTGTCTATGCCCTCAAAAAGTTTTATACATTAGTACTGTTTGATTTTTCAAAGCAACGTCTTCTACATCAGTCAATACCTAAAAATTCATTAGTTTGCAAGCATACGTTTTAGGTTTTCAAATGTCTTAATAATTTTACTGATTTTTGAACAATGTTTTGTCATTGTTTTGCAGATATTTTAAAATTTAGGCAGTGGCTATTTTGCCGTCGACGGCAATTTACCCTCAGAGACTATTTTGCCGTGAGTTGTTTGTGATTGGTCAATCTTAATGACGTACTAAACATGTGACTTTTGGTCGTCTCTGATTGGTCAATTTTAAAAACCAAAAAAAAAAATTTTGCACCCCCAGGTCTCTATCCCCCACCCTGCACACTCCCTTGCAGTGTACACTGCCCCGTACATTTACATACCGGGCCTGCCCCTTCAGTGTACACTGCCTTTCTTTTAAAGCCCTGGCCAGCTGATTCGAACCCGATACCTTGGTATCTCAAGACCAGCGCTCTATCCACTACACCACAGAGTCACTGATGCGATAATAGCAAATTAATTTTCATTATGGGGTATACTTGCTGTGTCCCAAAATGCAAAACTGGTTACCGTTCCTACAAAAAAAATGAATCTGAATCAGCAATTCCCCTGTTTAGATTTCCTTCAAATTCAGTTCTCTGTCAGAATTGGATTAGAGCTATTCCAAGAGAAAACCTAAATGTTAATGATTCATGCAGAATTTGTGCTAAACATTTTACTGAGTCTGATATTCAAACCATGACTACCAGTTCCCGGAAAATAAAAGAAATTGGAGATGAACTTGTTGAGTTGAAAAGAGTTTGATTGAAACCATCTGCAATTCCTTGCATTTTTCCCAATCTTCTAAAATATTTGTCAAAAAAAACACTGTTTAAACCAGGGATGTGGAAGCGGAAGCGGAAGCTGGAAGCGGTGGAAGCGGTCCTTTTTCTGTGGAAGCGGAAGCGGAAGCAGAAGCGCCAAAAATCCACCGCTTCCGCTTCCACATAGGAGGGAAGAATGGAGAGAGAAAAAAAATTGGTTCTGCTATTCTTCGTAGAAGAACGAATAGGGGAAGCATAAACATTAAGAAATGAGAGCGAGGAGAAGTTGTTTAGAGAGATGTTGACCTCTATATAATCAGAGTAGGGGCCAAGCCAAGAAAGAGAGGACGTAGAAAGCTCAGAGAAGGATAAGCCCTGCTTGCCGAAAATGATGACGCCGCGGCTAGCGTCTGCGACATCAGGAGAAAAAATACCAGATTGGGAGTGGGTGCCATGGGATCGCAGAGCAGAGAATCCAGGGATCTGAAAAGAGGAAGATAAATTAAGGTTAGATTCCTGGATATATATAAGGTCAACGGGATGAGATGAAATAAAGTGTAGTAGTTTAGTGCTCCTGGCTTGAAGACCCCCAGCATTCCATTGAAAAACCCTGAGAGAGTAAGGGAGGGAAAGAGAAAGCAGGAGGTAAAGAGAAACAGCCAGGAGCATGAGCGGTGGTGAGGGTACAGAGGGAGAAGATACAAAGTGGGCGGAAAAGGATAAGAGGTTTGAAGATGAGGATGGGGGGCAAGTGCTACATTAGAAGAAGGGGGCCAGATTGAGCAATGAAGGTATACCACATGGAGAAGTCCGAGGAGAAAGGCACAGTGCTGGTAGGTGTGGAATCTCCAAAAAAAGCAGGGAGGGCAGCTCCAGGAGTGAGAGCTGCCAAGAGTTCTGAATCTAGAAAAGGAGAGTAGTGAGCACTTTAAATGAACTTAATTAGAGCATTAGCAGCATTGCACTGACCTACCCCTCCAGGTCACATTTCCAGCGCACACTAAATAGGGAAAGACAGGGCAAGGGCTAGAATGAACGTTGCCACTCATCAGGAGAAGGAGAAGAATGAGAAGACGGGCAAGAGAAAGGCAGGAGTAGAGAGAAGACAGGCCGATTTTAAAGAGGCGGCGTGCTATCCTTCTGCGGTCGTTCAGGGGGCTGCACGGCGAAAAAATGGTTTGTGTGAGGGGAGTGCCCGGGGTAACTGGGACCCTCGGGAAGGCCAACAGCCATTTTGACCCAACCCAAACGGGTCGGGGACCGCACCACCACGTTGAGGCGGCTGTTGATTGGTACAGTTCAATTTTGCTCGCTTTACATGTACATACTACATATACGACAGAAATTTCGCACTTTACTATCCAAAAAGATTAGAGTCAATACGTGCGATGGCGCGATGGCGTAGTGGTTAGAGCGTCCGCTTTGCAGTCGGTAGACCAGGGGTTCATTTCCCTTGTCGAGTCAAACCAAAAGACTTTAAAAAATGGCATCCACAGCTTCCCTTCTTGGCGTTCGGCATTTAGGGGAGGTTGTGGAGAACAAGCCGGCAAGTTCGCTTGTTGTGTCTTGGGCAAGGCACTTAACGGGACGCACTTAACGTCCTTGGGCAAGGCACTTAACAAGGCACTTAACTTTATGTGAAAGACAGGTGGCCCATAAACCTCGAAAAAGGCAACTCCCGAGCGAGTGCGGACTTACCGTCCAAAGTATAGCGATACAATTCGCTTTCTCGTGAATGGAGGATAACTATGGCAAATAAAACAAAACAAAACGTGTTTTGAGGACGGACAGAAAGCCCGTAATGATGATTAGAGTTAAAGTTAACTCAAAGTCAGAGTTAGTTGAGGATAGAGAGGGAAAATCAACGCTATACGGTGTAATTTGTTGTTGTGACGACAAGTTATTGTCGAGAGCTGAAATATGGAATCATACGGTTTAGATCTGAGAAGCATTAAGTTAACTGTTGTAAAAGTAGTTGTAAGTAGTGAAGGAACTTGTAATAATTGTCTATTTGTTGAAGTGTTTAATTAATTTTGGAATTGTAGTAACAAAATATTTGATTTTCTTGCAAGCAGTTCGTGATTTCTAAATTTTTGTTAGTGGAAGTTCCGTGACAAACGCAAAAGTGCTTTAGGGGCTCCGCAATGACAAAAAGATTGAAAAGCACTGTTCTACATTCAGCACGAGTTTTGATATCTACGAAAAAGAAACACAGAGTAGTTCGAAACAATAAGCTCAAGCGAAGTAGGTAAAGTAATAGCAGTAAATGAAGGTTTTTGTTTTCTCAAAATGATGAAGTGTAGAAGAAGGCAGGCTACAAAGCCACAAAAGTTAAAAAAAATTGTCAACGGTCGTTTTTTCGTTTTTTGTTGGTGGAAGCGGAAGCGTTTGAAAAATAACCGCTTCCACATCCCTGGACTTTAAACGTGCTGATTCAAGCTCCTCTTCATCAAGACATAAAAAAGAAACCATTTTACTGCAAGAACAAGAAAAAAAGTTTAGAGAACAAGATGCATTTCAAGACCTAGAATCTTTGAAGATCAAAATTGAGAAGGCAATACTTCCTTCTGGTTATTTTAAAGTGTTGAAAGATGATGCCGTGGAATTCCATTGCATATCAAAAAGTTATACTGATATCAGTTCTGCTCCAAAACTGATTGCTTCAGTTATCATCAAAGAAAATTTATTACCATCTGCTGATGTGGATTCTGTGTATCTTGCAAAGAAAATGCACAAACATTTATTGAGCTCCGTTTCAGTGAGTACTTTAACAGAAGTTAGCAATATTCTTGCTTTTTGCAAGAGCTTATCAAATGAATGCTTGGATGACTGTGTCAACAAAACTGTGCTTGTAAAAATGGCTGTTAATGCTCTTGAACAATATCTTGATACCGCAACCACAATCAGAGACAAGAATAATTCTTTTGGTTTAATTCAATTTCTTTTGGAACAGCTGAAGTTAATACATATTGACAAAGGAGCTCTTAGGTATTCTTCTGACTTGCTGACTGTTGCATTCTTGTGGAAACTAACTAGCACATCTTTGAACAAAAAACTGAGCAATTTTTTTGTGCTTCCTTCAATTAGAAGTATAGCTGCTGCTCAGGCTATATGGTTTGGGATAGGGAAATTCACGACAAATAGCCGCAAACTCAGTCGCTAAATCAAGTGTCCACAAAGTGATGATGTTGCGATACGAAATTTTATTACAGCTCCGATATCCAAAATGACCACATGGTATATTTGATAGGGCGACAGGTTTTTGAACTATTTGAGGTCCCACGCAAATTATTAATTTTCAAGATTGTCGTCAGCAGCAAAACACTGTTATTTCCTCTGGTTCAAACTTTTTACAGAACCGAAGAACTACGCTCTTAGGCCTTATATACGGTAGCAACAGCCAATCAAAATTCACGATACAGGCCACGTGTAGTAAATTTTCTAGAATAATCAAGCCGGAATTTCTCAGATCTTGTTCTATAGATTCCAATTGTCACATTTCGCAAGTTAAACAGTAGGATCACAGTTTCGAAATTAAGTGGTGCGTAGAGCGAAAAGTAAAGACACGATTAGATTGTCTGGTGGCAGAACAAAGCATTCAATTGTTACGTATGTCCAAATTTGATGAAGGCAGTTACGGGGGTTCGTCTTTGTGCAAATAAATACTCCTAAAACAAAGCGAACAGACAAACGGCGAAATAGTTAATTAGCACATTCGGTTTTTCTTTATAGTTAAGAACAAATATCCAACAGCTGGCAGACAGTTTTGGACCACATAAACTAAAGGTCTCCAGCAGAGTGAAAATCAAGCATTGAATTCGAGCAAACAGCACATTTGCCAAAATAAAAATTTAAGAAGTGTTCGATCCGTGACACACCGCCCCCCTTAAGCCGATGAGGGGTCACAAGGCTTAACACAAAGGCGCAAAAATGTACACCAAAAATACAATTTAATTTACATAAGAATCATACACTATCACATTCAAGCAATGCGCACATCTTAGAAATTGGACGAACACACACAGAAAACTGGGTTTGTATTTTGGCGCTTCTAATCAGACCCTGTTTGTCTGGAAAGGTTTCGATTACTCGGCCCATGACCCAAAAGCTACGAGGTGAGTTATCCATTATAAGAACTATGTCCCCATTTGTGACATTGCGTGAAGTGTTGACCCACTTAGAGCGCTTTTGCAACAATGGCAAATATTCTCTAGTCCAACGTTTCCAAAATATATCTGCAAGATACTGCACTTGTCTCCAACGTCTCCTAGCAAAATTGTCCTTTTCTGAAAAGTTACCAGGAGGTAGGGAAACTTGTTCCTTTAAGAGGAGCAAATGATTAGCTGTTAATACATTTAAGTCTCGAGGGTCATCCGTTAAAGTGGTGAGAGGTCGACTGTTTATTATGCCTTTGACCTCGCACAAGAGGGTGAGTAAACTCTCGTCAGTTAAAATTTGTTCGTTGCATATGCCAGTCAAAATTTTTCGAGTAGAGCGAATGAGTCGCTCCCAAACACCACCATGGTGAGATGCTCTGGGCACATTAAACTTCCATTTGATGTTGCGTTGCAAAAGGAAATCATTTATCTGGGCTTGATTCCAATCATCAATGGCTTGGGTAAGTTCCCGTTGGGCCCCCACGAAATTAGTCCCGTTGTCAGACCAAAGTTCCGCGACCTGGCCTCTGCGTGCAATGAAACGTCTCAGGCTTTGAATGAACGAGCTGGTTTCCAGGCTATATGCCACTTCAATGTGTACTGCCCTGGTGGTGAAGCAGGTAAACAGTACTCCATACCTCTTTAGTTTAGATCGGCCCTGCCTCACCAAAAATGTTCCAAAAAAATCCACTCCAACACAGGAGAAGGGAGGTTTATCAGGAATAAGTCTTTCCTCGGGTAAATTAGCCATTTTTTGTGTAAGTGCCTGTCCTCGAATCTTGCGACACTTTACGCACTTGGACAGCACAGAGCGCGCCACAGAGTTAACACTTACTATCCAAAACCTTTCCCTTAGCTTAGCAATGACGTGTAGGCGTCCCGTGTGGCCTAGTCTTTCGTGTTGCTCTCTGATCATAAGCTCACTCTCATAACACTTAGGCAGAATGATCTGATGCTTGTTGTCATGTGGAAGACTTGACTTTTGTAGTCGCCCACCAACTCTTAGCATTCCATGTTCCAAGTACGGATCCAAATTGCGCAATGAGCTTGAAGATGAAATTTGTTCACCTCTTTGCAACTTCTCGATCTCTTTTCCATAGTATCGCCGCTGCAAGTGTCGGAAAATTAGGTACTCCGCCTCCTGAATCTCTTCAAGACTCAGAAGATCCTTCACATTTAAATGCGATCGACCAAGCCAAATGTTTTTGCAACGAATCACCTGAGCGCAAACTCGCTTTATTTTATGCCAGCTTGAGTAGCTCCTGCATAGTCCATCCAAAAGGCTGATGTCTGGTTGCACCTTTACGGCATAAATAAGGGTTTGGTCTCTTCTTACTTCCGGATCGCTTGTAAACTCTGGTGTGGTAGGATTTTGAGGAATTGTAGGCCAGTAATTAGGTGGCTGCCACAAAAAAGCTGGTCCAATTTTCCACCGATTACATTTTAAAAATTCGTCGATGGTCAGTCCACGTGTAAGTAGATCGGCTGGGTTATCTTTGGAGGGAACATAATGCCACTGTGAGGGGTCACACACGTTCTTGATTCTCTGAATTCGATTGGCCACGAAGGTGTGGAAGCACTTGCTTTCATTGTTTAGGTAGCATAGAACAGTCACGCTATCTGTCCAGAAAACGGATTGGACTTCCAACTCTGGCATTTGTAGTTCTCTGCGAATCATCAAGTCATTCTGGGAGGCCACCACTGCAGCGCATAGTTCCAATCTTGGAATGGTTAGTGGTTTCAGAGGGGCTAGTCGACCTTTTCCAAAAATGAGGGAGCAGTGGATTTCACCGTTTTTGTTGATCATCCTCAAGTAAGTGGCCGATCCATATGCTCCCTCTGATGCGTCTGCGAAGTGATGTAGTTGTGCGTGAACGATATTGCCAAATTTGGGAGGCTTGAAACATCTTGGCAATGTGAAGAGCTTCAATTTAGGGAGTTGCTCGAGCCAGTTTAACCACTTCCCCTTTTCATTTGGGGGAATCGGGTCATCCCAGCCCAACTTGTCACGGCAAAGTTTTTGTAGCAATACCTTTATGGGTAAAACTGCCACTGCTCCAAAACCCAGTGGGTCAAACACAGAGTTTATCATTGACAGAATCCCTCTTCTAGTACATGGCTTGTCTCTTCTTTGAACCTTAAATGTCAATGAATCTTTTTCCACGTTCCATTGCAGGCCTAAAGCTCTTTCTGTGGGTAGCTCATCACTAGCTAAATCCAAATCTAAAGCTTCCTTAGACCACTCTGACTTAGGGATCGAACCCATGACCTCTCGACTACTGCTTATCCATTTGTTCAAGCAAAAACCTCCTTTATCCAACAGATCGCGAAGCTCATGTACCAGTTTAATGGCTGTTTCGACCGTGGGAGCTGAAGTTAAGCAGTCATCAACGTAGAAGTCGCGCTTCACTGTTTCCACAGTTCTCTTGTCAAATTCTTGCTTGTGATCGGAAGCTGCACGCTTCAAAGCAAAATTGGCACAGCTAGGTGAACTCACGGTTCCGAAAGGGTACACGGTCATTCTGTACTCTTCAATTTCTTCATCTATATTTCCATCTTTCCACCAGATAAAACGAAGCAGGTCTCTATCTTCAACCGGGATTCTTACCTGATGGAACATGGCCTTGATGTCAGCCTGAACTGCCACTAGCTCCCTTCTAAATCTCATCAAAACGCCCAGTAAGCTATTTGTGAGGTCCGGTCCCTGCAATAAGTTACCATTTAAACTAACCCCATTAAACTGAGCTGAGCAGTCGAAAACCACTCTGATCTTACCTGGCTTTTCAGGGTGGTAAACTCCGTGATGCGGTAAGAACCATGTTCTACCTTCGGGCCCTGGCTTCTCAACCCTCTCACAGTAACCTTGGTCTATCATGTCGCTAACGAACCTTTTGTAGTCATTGTAGAATCCATCATTCCTGCTGAATTTCTTCCTCAGATGACTCGCTCTCTGCAGTGCTTGAACTCGGTTGTTTTGTAGCTTGAGATTTGGATACTTGATCGGGAGTCCGATTTCGTAATGGTGATCCTCCAGTTGTTTGGTAGATTCATTGACGGCTTTCATGAATCGCTGTTGATCGACTGACATCTCTTCCTTTCCGTTTACCAAGGAATCCATGATATCGGTGCAGAGAGAGCACATAGGGTGGTTCTGACTGTCGAATGAGGACCTGACAAAAAGGCTAGTCACGTGATCCGAACGACCGCCTGCGCAATTCAATGTCCATCCCACAGGTGTACGAATCGCATAGCTGCCAAACGGTTCTCTTATGACCTCTTGCGGTTGCATCACCATTCGATTGTTATTGCCAATTAATAGACCAACTTTGCATTTCACTTCCGGGATGTAGACATCTTCAAATTCAGCGTACTGGTCTGCATGAGCTTGAGTTGGGATGTCCTTATGGTTAACTGGCAGTTTCTTGCAGGAGTAAAGTGAGCTCAGTGGAATGTAGCAGATTTCGTCCATGTCAGTCACTTCCAGATTAGACACAATCTTTGTTTTTTGATGTCCTTGATCTTTATTGAGCGTGATGGTGCGAATTCCGACCTCCTCACAGTCTTCTATCTTTAGCTTTTTTCTAAGATCTTCAGTGACAAAGGAGTGTGTGCTGCCAGTGTCCAACAAAGCCTTGGTGATAACTAACTCAGCAGACCCTTTTCTTCGTATCTTCACCGGTACTACGGGTAGCAGGCTTTGTTCCATCTGCGGCAGATTGATGAGTCCATTTTTAACCACTTGCTTAGGTGTCTTGGAACTCTCGTTCTCACCATCCTTTACGGGCTTGCTAGCAGGATTTGATTCATCTTCGTCTGGTGGATGCAGCAGTGTTGTGTGAAACTGCTTACAATCACGCTTTTTGCAAGCCTCATTTTTGCGGCGGCAGAACTTAGCAAAGTGGCCTTCCTTTAGGCAGGCTCTGCAGAGTTTGCGTTGACTGACAAACTCTAACCTCTCGTGGTAGTTAAGGTCTCGGAACCTTTTGCATTGGTTTAGGAAGTGCTCCTTTTCACACATGAGACACTTGGCTGCGTGTGTGTCCTTGCTGTTCTTTACTTGTGTGGAAAAGTTCTTCGTTTTTCGGCTGGTACTGTTTTCCTGACTACTGTACGACTTGGAGGAGGTGGGTATTTGAGAAAGATTGGTGCTCTCTCGAGTCTTCTGTCGCACAAAATCACCGAGATCATTGATACTAATATCTCGGTGTTGTTTGTGCAATATTTGGTCCACCTCGTGGTTCCAGGCAGGTATCCAGGGTTGCGGCAGGCGATTCATAATTTTTGTCACCATATCCATGTTGTCCATCCGATTCAAGCAATCCATTCCTTGCAGAGTTATCAGACAAGAGGTAAAATCCGCTGAAAACTTAATCAGGCTTCTATGGTCATTCTCGCTAAGCGCTGGTCCTTTAACAATAGGTCTAATGCACGCTTCAATGACCTTATGCCTCTGACCAAAATACGACTGCAACAACCCTCTTGCTTCCTGATAACCTCGTTCTGCTGTTTGCATATGTTGACACCCCTTAATCAGAGAGTGCGCTATATCCTTAGTGTAGTGCAACAAAAAGAACAGCTTTCTATTCGAGTCGGTCAGTTGCTGATCAATCAAGACGTCGAAGGCCTTAATGAAGCTAAAATAGTCAGCTGGGTTACCATTGAAAAACGGAGGTTCTACCTTAAGGGTAGGTAATTTAGTAAAATATGAGTTATGTTGGGAATCGTCGGAATGTGCCAAAACATTAGCTGGATTAATAGGATTAGCATTGTCGGACAAGGTAGGTGTCTGCATAGCGCTTTGTGTGGGCACGTAAACCCCTGGGTGTATTGACGCATCACAATTAAATTGAGACATTACTCTAGTATTCCCAGTACCATTAGAACCAAGCACGTTAGTATTAGAAGCCTTAGGGACATACAATGTCTTAGTTTCAAACGGCTTACTATATGGGTTAAGGTTTGAGACCATTTTAGCACAATTTACGTTAGCATCGCCATTAACTTTAGGCGAAGTACAAGGCACTGCCACTGGTACGGAAACGGAACTCGACACGTCAACCACAGGTCTTAAAATTAAAGATTCGTTATCAGGCACGGTTTTCACGAGCGGCACTTCAAATTTAGGTTTCGAATCCATGGGCTTATTAATATCAGTGAGCATGCCACTACGAGCATTCCTAGTGAGGCCTGATTTAATTACGTCACTTTTCACACGATTATCATGCAAATTGGTGAGTGCCTTATTTGAGGCATTAGCAGTGCTAGGTATATTTATTGCGGCGTCCGCATTGTTTCCGACCATATCAACCACTGTAGATTTACTTTGTTCGGGGTGGTCATGGGGGACGTTATCGTTAGCAACAAATGTTAGCACATTAGTATCACATTTACGTTTATCCGCACAACCAATATTAGAAAGTTCACTACTTAGCTCCGCATCGACCTGATCCAATTCGGCTTGTAAATGAGCATGTTCCAATTGTTGTTGGAAGATCATGTCTTGATGCTCTCTTTCTTTCATCAGTTGAAACTCTCTTTCCTCTTCATGACGTCTTTGGTCCTCTGCCCGGCGTTTTTGGGTAAGCTGTTTTTCTTCCAGGCGAAGGCGCTGCTGCATTTGTTGCTGCTTCAATTCGTCAATGTGTTTCTGCGACTTGATTCTGGCTTCCAATGCTGCCTTGCGAGCCCTTGCGCTGCTTGTAGATGATCTCGACCAATTGCTCCGGCTTGACGTTGAACGCCAGGAGGTACTTGAGTGGTGGGATGATGGTGCGACCGAAGGAAATGTCGAAGAGCCAGCCATCTTCTTTGATTTGGATCGAGTCAGGATTTCGCTTTTGGGCGCCTTTGACTTGTAAGCTGATTTGTTGGAACGCTCACTTCGTTCGTCATTTTTGTCGACTCGATCCTTGGTTGTTGAAGGCGTTGGTGCTGCAGGCGACATACTTTTCTTCGGTTCATCCTCTGGGGTTGATTGGGTTAGTGCAGTTTGGGCAAGATCTTCCTTTTGCATTGCAGAAGCCATTATATGACGTCGCAGATTCAAGAACAAGAGAACTGGGGGGGGGGGGGGAACAGCAACCAATTTTGTTCACGAAGAAGTATTCAATGTTCAAGATTAGCTTTCCAAACAGTTCAAAAACTTACTTATAGCTGCTGCTCAGGCTATATGGTTTGGGATAGGGAAATTCACGACAAATAGCCGCAAACTCAGTCGCTAAATCAAGTGTCCACAAAGTGATGATGTTGAGATACGAAATTTTATTACAGCTCCGATATCCAAAATGACCACATGGTATATTTGATAGGGCGACAGGTTTTTGAACTATTTGAGGTCCCACGCAAATTATTAATTTTCAAGATTGTCGTCAGCAGCAAAACACTGTTATTTCCTCTGGTTCAAACTTTTTACAGAACCGAAGAACTACGCTCTTAGGCCTTATATACGGTAGCAACAGCCAATCAAAATTCACGATACAGGCCACGTGTAGTAAATTTTCTAGAATAATCAAGCCGGAATTTCTCAGATCTTGTTCTATAGATTCCAATTGTCACATTTCGCAAGTTAAACAGTAGGATCACAGTTTCGAAATTAAGTGGTGCGTAGAGCGAAAAGTAAAGACACGATTAGATTGTCTGGTGGCAGAACAAAGCATTCAATTGTTACGTATGTCCAAATTTGATGAAGGCAGTTACGGGGGTTCGTCTTTGTGCAAATAAATACTCCTAAAACAAAGCGAACAGACAAACGGCGAAATAGTTAATTAGCACATTCGGTTTTTCTTTATAGTTAAGAACAAATATCCAACAGCTGGCAGACAGTTTTGGACCACATAAACTAAAGGTCTCCAGCAGAGTGAAAATCAAGCATTGAATTCGAGCAAACAGCACATTTGCCAAAATAAAAATTTAAGAAGTGTTCGATCCGTGACAAGAAGATTACAACAACTTTCATGTGGGGACAACATTGAAAATTACTCCATAGACGTGCAGTATCTGAAAAAAAGAACAGCTAACTTTTCTGAAGGTGAAAAAGCTGTAACTTTGCTCATAGATGAAGTGTATACAGCCAATCGCGTGGAATACCAAAATGGAACTTTTGTTGGTTTGACAGAAGATGGTGCATGTGCTCGGACAGTTTTAACCTTTATGGTACAGTCTGTTTGTCAAACCTATAAAGATGTGGTTTGCTTAGTGCCAGTAGAAAAACTTGATACAAACATATTACGTTGCTGGTTTGATAAAGTAATGAAGTGCCTCGATGACATCTTTTTTGTAGTAGCCGTTTCTGTTGACAATCATATTTGTAACAGGTGAGCAATTTTAATAATTAGTCAAAGCAAATTTAAACATTGCCAGTATTGGAACCTAATATTATGAAAATAAACCTAAAAGCTTGACTAGCTAGCAACTAATGTAAGATTTTTGTATTTGTGCGCTTGTGAGCAAGATAGACAACTGCTATGCTTGTAACCAGTACAAGCAAATTATTTTGTTTAGTTGTTGAGGCATATACATATTATGCATGCAGACTAAGTAGTAGTCTACCAAATATGAGCAGTTTGTTTACTCTGCATTTTAGATATCCCAACACGTATATTTTATTTAATATTTTACTTGAAACATGTACAAATGATAAAGCTTTTTTGATAGCGAAACAGTAGTACTTTTGCTGCCTTATCGGTTCTGATGATATAATGTACAACATACTCTCTGGTTGTTCACTTGATGCACTTTTTTTAACCTGGAATTATATTTGTGGATAAAGATATAATTTTTAAATTTTTAATTACCAAGTTATGTTTAGAAAACTGTATATGGAGTTATGTGGTGGCAAAGAACTGTCAACAAGTATTGAACATCCATTGAAAAGTAAAGAAAGATTATTTTTACTTTTTGATTTCACCCATAATTTAAAGAATATTTTTAACAGTTTTGTAACCAGAAAGCGATATCATGTTCCAGAAATCGCCAATGCTTACGCTCAGCATATACTTGGAGGAAAATGTTTAGCACAGTTTGAACATATTAACCGCTTGTATGCGTTGGAAGAGCATAAACCTCTCAGAATAGCATTTACACTAAAGAAGGCATCACTCAATCCCAGCAATATTGCGCGAACTTCACCTCAACATGCTTTAAGTAATTGGTTTTGTTTTATTTTAGTATTATTGGTATGCATTTGCATTTTACATCTTACGCAAGCTCGTATGAATGATTTTGGTTTTCCTATCAGCAATTTTTTTAAAAATTGTTGGTGTAAATATGTATCCCTTGTTAAATTAGACATAAGAATAGAGTGGTTTCGAAACGAGCTAGCTGCAAAATGCTTTATAGGAAGGGATTTCACTTTTGCTATGTGACCGTGGTTTAGTTTGGCCACTGTGGTGGTTTTCAGTTGTGCTGGTATTTTAAACCATGTAAAGTACATCTGAAGACTCAAACAGTTGATGTTGAACTAACATCTTCTACATTTAGGTGTATTTAGTGAACCAACTGCTCGTGGTCTAGAAATGTACAGCAGCGAGAATCCTGGATTTGCTGAGACAGCAAAGTTTGTCAAGTTTATATCGAACATTTGGAAGATTATGTCCGTTAGAACTCCAAAAAAAGGTATTGGATAATAAATGTTAACTTGTTTGTGCGATGGTTATTTTAAATCACTGTTATCAAACAACATAGAACAATTTTGCTTTTGTCACTGCATTTTTTGAAGCCAAAAGATTTATTTAATCATAATTCGTGGGATACGCCAGGGTGCAACAATATTTTATCAATGTACCTGCTGTAATTATTTCAATTCGGTACTTTGTGCACTTGTTATTCAATAGTTTTCGACATTAATCCCTGGATAACTTATAGTTTGTTTTTAAATTTAAATGTGCTACGGGATAATGTGTTTAGGTCTTGAGAAGAGAGATGACATGTGCATGCCATTAATGTTTTCTTCAGAAGTAGAAGAGCAACCGCCGAACTTGCGCTATCTTGAAGCAGCTACGGATATTTTCAGGCAGTGGAAACAATCAGGCTTAGCTGGTCTTACCGATCAAACGTTTCTTGCCTGCATTCAAACTATGTCAGCTGTACCTGAATTAGCTCAATATTTGCATGAAAAGTTTGATTTTTGCTACATTTTAACTGGAAAATTCACCTCTGATCCTATCGAAGCGAGGTTTGGCTGGTATCGTCAGGTTAACGGCAGAAACTTTTTTATGTCTTTAAAGCAACTGCTTGAAGCGGAGAAGAAAATCCGAAGGCTTAGTTTGTTGCAACAATACGGTTTACTTGCAGCATCTAAGCTGCGCGTTGATGATGATGTGCCATTAGCCATAACAACCAGAGAGGGCGCATCCAGCTCTGAAATTTCGTGGCTGGTCACCTTTTTTTCAGGAGTAGTTCTTGACGATTTGTCAGAAAATGACGCCAACCTAATCTTTTATGTCAGTGGCTACATCGCCAGAAGTATTTGCCGTCGCCGTCGATGTTCTTCCTGCAAAGTTTTGTTGGTAAAATCTGACAGCCCTCCTCCACTTCCTTTTTGTGATTTTGAAGAACACAGCAAGTTATTTGAGATGGCTAACCAAGGTGGTCTGGCTCAACCAACTGAATTCTGTTTTGTTGTGACAACATTGGCTGTGCAATACTACTACAGTTTGCTTTCAAATGATGCAGCAAAAGCTAAATTGTTTGCTTGTCTGAATCAGCGCTCTGCGTTCTTACAAGCTATTGAAACTGTGGTGAAGGACTCCCCTAACTTTAGGAGTGCTGCCAATCAACTTTGCTTGAAAGGACACTCCAATTTTGCATTTATTATTAATTGTGCGTTTAACTGTTTTGCTAAGAACGAACTTAAGCGCTTGAATGTTCCCAAGTACGAAGATCCCAGACCTATCGCTCGCAAATTCCGCAAACTTACCAGTAAAACTGCAAAAACCTAAAATTTGTCAATACTTTGACTTTTAATTCTGCAGTTTTTTGTAATTAAAATTTATTTCTTTTTAGTGGTTTTATAGTTTTCTTTTGTCATTCATTTATACTGTAAAATAAAACTTGTAGTGTATTGTATTTCTTGGGTATTTTGTAGCTTTACAATCAACCTACAGTTTATGCTGTTTAAATTGTTGATTCAGCTAATACGTAACCCAACATCTAAATTACGTCATAGTTATGAAATAGCTACGTTATGCAAATTATCACATGTTACATTGTCAATAACCTACAGTTTAACTTGAAACAATGTCACTTATTCTTAATTTATGTGCTAAAACACAAAATTGAAGCTTTGAAAGCAAAAAAGAAATAGCCCTACTGTTAACATGTTGTTTTTCGAGTTTCGCATCCCGGTATGTTTAGGTATCCCTGGATCACAATGATGAAAATGTAGAGGCTATGCGTTGCAAACATTAACTTTTCATTAACGTTCTCACAACTACCTATTGGTTGAAACCAGCGTACCCGACTGAACCAACATTCTTAACCTCGACGTAACTGACGGGGTCTCAGCAGGCAACGCCGGCTTGTATATAGTTGCATAAAAAAATATTTTCACATTGAAGGTGTCGCTACGGCTGTTGATGATCTGCAAAAACGATAATTCGTAGGAGTTTTATGAGATCTGACTGTGTCGATAATTAACTGCTTGAGCTACTTTACCAAAGCAAAGATAAAAATACATTATCAATCAAGAATTCTGGGCTTTTTTTGACGAAACAAAATTCGGTTTTTGTTGTCAAACTGTAAACGGATAAAAGATTTGTAAAACCTGAAATGGTAGACAAGTTATTTTCTAAAGTAACTGAGTTATAGTTATACAGTTTCCTAGCGAAAAAAGTAACTTAGTTACAAATATTAAAAAGGGACTACTTACAGTTACAGTTTCTAGACACAGTTCCAAGGCGAAACAGACAAATCGCCAGTTGAAAAACGCGGTTTAATTTGCTTACAAAGCAAAATTGTAAAGTCTCAGTAGGATATCTTCCCACTTCAATATTCAAATGCTGTCTGCATCCTTGCAAAAAAAAGTGAAAGCCAGAAAATAAAAAAACTAATAAAAGATACCCTTCTACGATAGCTTTCAACTTTGTTGGCGATGATTAAAAGATTTTGAACAGGCTTGCCAATTCTTCGGAACTCAACAGTTTCTTCTAGAGTTCTATGGTTCATGTTAATTGCAAAGGTGCGCGGCTTTGAAAATCATTCTTAAAGGATCTATTCCGTAAAATTACTACCAATGAGATTCGAATCCATGTCCGCACCAACCAATGATGTACGCTGGTTTCGAGTTTAAAACAGCTCTTCACTGTGGGACGGGCGTAGAACCATTCCATTATCAGAGTTAAAATGTTGATGTAATCACGTTGGGCGTTGACATGTGTAAACTATTAAGCCAATGCGTTCGTACCGTCTTTTTATCATTCTCATATCTGCTCACCAACACGACCGGGACTAAGGTATCATGTCGATTTTCGATTAGATGAATGACACTAACTCCAACCGTACTTTGGCAATGGGAGAGCACATATCCGCTCCCTGTTGATTATTATAGAATTGCTCTAAAACTACCAAAGATTTTGTTTTCATACTTCGTGACTTAAAATATAATTTATTCCTTCATAATATCTGACAATATTGAGGTACTCGGGCAAGATTAAAGAGTTCAAATTCCCAATTTTGCGAAGGGATCCAAGGAAACAAATTTTTGTGGCAAAAAGCGTGAAGTGTTTTTTCATTATTTGAGGACAAATTTTGGAGTTAATTGTGTCTTTTTGGTGAAAAATCAAGTGTTTCGTCGTTGTAACGTCATGTTTTTCACAAGATAAGCTATAAGTTTGTTTTAAACCAATAAGCAGGTGATTTGCGAGTAACATTCACTATTTCATCGATATGTGATGACGACATTTCCAATATAATGAGGTGATCGTCGCAATTTTGCAAATTTAAAAACTATAATTATAGAAGGAGCTTATACATTAAAGATCAGATCTTTACTTGCTGATATAGATTGATGCTGAATGAATAAGACCTGATCTCTGATGCTTCGATGATTACTCATTCAGATTGGAATGAAATTTAACAAACCGTCCGTTCTATTTGTTGTGAAGTAGCAAACAGATAGTAAATGCAACTTGTAACTTTTTCAGCATCTGATCAATAACTAGTTACAAATTTAGTTACTTCTGCAAAAAATATCCAAGGTACTGTTTCACTTACTAAAAAGATAACTGGTTATAACAGTAACCAGCTACTGCCCACCACTGGAAACCTGTTACCTTATAAATTGTTTCCTATTCAATTCCTTATATTTGTCATTAAGTTTACTTCTTTTATGTGTTTTGCTTGATTGCCTTGAGCGCTGTGTTTGTTGTCTATTGTGTATAAATTACTTTCGCTCCACAAAATAGTGCAGTGGTACTGCGTTGCTCAAAGTGATTTATTTAGGTTGTTTCGTCAACTCAGTCTTTCGTTAGATTATTTTTTTCACTTTACCAGCGCAGAAATGGCGTGGCTAGAGTGTCTGCTTTGCACTCGGTAAACGTAGCTTCCTTTCCCTTGGTGAGTGACACCAAACTTTTCAAGCATGGTATAGAAAGGCCTCATGCTTGGCGCGTTCAGCAAAGTTACTAACTTGTGAAATGAAACGTATTCCATATCAAATTTAGTCGATGATGATTGAAACATGTCCTGGCACTAATAAAATTTTTAGTTGAAAAACTCCACAAAGCATCACAACTTTACTCACTACAACAGCAGCCAAAAATTTGATGTAAAAAATGGGTGTTTATTAATGATGAGACAAGGCAGCTCTGCCGGCGTCGCACGATAAGGCTACCAGACACTTATGTCGAATTAAAATACAGGTTCAGCCGGCTTTATCCAAATAAAATACCTGAAAGCAAAATTGGTACGAATCGGCATCGCCACTATGCCTCTAATCCTGCGGTTAGTTTAATAACCGATGTTCAAGAAAAATTTCCCTCTACAGTTACGATTGCATATGTAGTAACTATGACATCACACAGTTGTGAAGACCTACTTACTGACTTATTTTTTTCGGTTGATTTTCTCTCAAAGTTTGATTTTCATATACTATGTCAATAACACCAACTTCCTCATTAATAAAATAGAGACTGTGCTCATTTACGAACAGCAAATAATTTTACAAACTCTCACGCGTTCATTTGACTCAGTGCATCGAGACAAAACTTCGAAGCTGAAGAAGGACGCTGAAGGGATTGACATACAGGGTGTCCGTAAACCTCAGTTGCCATTAATAGTATTTATTTTTCAGAAACCATATAAGGTCGAATAATGTCGTTTTTTGCAGAATTTTCTGCATGTCTTCAAATTTTTTGCAGAATTTTTGAATTAAAGTTAAGCATTAGTTTTGAATTGATATTAGCCATTATTTCATATTTACATTGGATTGAAATAAATGACAATGACGACACCAAAGGAGAAGGACAATGTGTGTGGTGGTATGCTGAGAGTAAATCACACCAATTACCGTTTAGCAACAATTTCGACAGGAATATGAAAGAGATCTTCATTCCGAATCCTGCATAATGAGATGGGTCAAAAGCTTTGAGAAGACTGGCAGTGATATGGACTTGCCTCGCAGTGGATGAACAAGTGTGAGTGAAGAAACTATAGACAACGTGCAAAACTGCATTTCAATGTATTCCTTAAAAACCTATCGATTGTTCATCACAAGAGTTGGAGGTTCCCAAATTAGCAATTCATAACGTCCTCCATGCACGGATGCGCCTTCACACCGTAAACTGCAAATAGTTCAAGCTTTGCAGCCTAACCGCAGTCCTCGGCATTTTGAATTTTATGCTGCAAAAAATCGGAGAAGACAACGAGTACCTATAAAAAGTGATGCTACCTCACGAATCCACTTTTTTGTGTCTGGACGTGTAAACCCCATGATGTTCCGAGATGGGGTTCTGAAAACCCTCACACCACTTGCTAAAGCATTCGTGGTAGTTCAAACGTGAACGTGCAGTATACTCTTATGCATAATAATGTGACAGGTCCATTTTTCTTTGCTGAAATGGTATTACAAGAACAACTTACTACGACATGTTTCATGAGTACCTATTTTCTCAAATAGAGAAGCTACAACCAGCAATGCTGTTATAGCAAAACGGTACCCTTGCACGTTGGTCAAATAATTTTAGGAGGCTATTGAATGCATATTTTCCTGGACGATGGATTGGCCGTGACGGACCAATTGTATAGCCACCTCGCTTTCCTGATCTTACTCCGTTGAATTTTTTCTTTGGAGTACGTCAAGGATCGTGTCTACCAGAATACTATGCATGATCTAGTCTCACTTTGTGAGCAATTGTTGAAGCTGTCCCTACAGCTGACGTTGATGTGCTGCAGCGAGCATGGAGAAAGATGAATTATAGTCTTGACATTGTGAAAGCAGCTATCTGTGCTCATGTAGAATAGATATCATAGAGTGCTCCAAATGAATGTCAACTCGCATATTCGATGTTACGTGGTTGTGAGCAGTAAATACTTGTAATGATAACGGGACTTTATGGACACCCTGTATTTACAGCAATTCAGCTATAAAGTAATAGGCCTATTACTCACAATTTTTCCATAATTTACAGTTGAAAAAATTTATGCATCAATTGCGCTTTTGTGGACAATGTTGAATGTTTTTTTGTACAGTTGGTGGAGATTCTGGCTGAATCTAGCAGCTGCAAATGATTTGCTTTACATTTTGAGGCGTTTAAAGTGTCATCAGTCTGCGCTGAGCTTGAAGAACGATTAACGATACCATGGGATCATTATGACCCCAAACAAAAAATGTATTTAATAAAAGTAAGCAATAAAAAGAAAGTTGTTCGAGGACACACGGCTTGTAAGAACATACAACGAAAATAGAGTACAAGAGTGCATCACAAAATCTTACCGTTTGCAACCTAAAACATTGCCAATATACATGGGGTCATATTGATCTTCCGGTGCCAAAGCAGGTTCATGAAAAGAAAGAAAAAAGTACGCTCGAAAAATGCTTGAATGCTTAATCGCTTGTTTCGTCGTCGTCGTCGTCGATAAAGCCAAATTGTAGTGAACTTATCGTCGTGGGCAGCACCTTGTTTATATTTCCCGTTAAATTGTTTAATCGCGTTTCTACGCTCAGCATTTTTTGAGAAAATAAAGAAAGCAAATCTACAATTATTCTTTGATTATGGCATCACCTGATCGCTTAACATGGCAAATTTAAATAAAATTGGTCAGTCGAGTGCTGGCTTTTGGCAACTTTGTCTTCAATGATGACGTCACAAACCTCATGTCACTCACCCCGAAGTGATGAACAATTGCAGCAAGTTCCATGTTTGTACGACAAACAGTGTAGACAGATAGAATTGCGCTTAACAGTATAAATTTGAAATTTTTTTCGCAACATCATTGAGTAAACTGGAGCTGTGTTTAACAAGATATGAAATAATTGGTCATGTGTTCAAATATCGAAGTAGTTGCATTGTTACATGAGTTGCTAGTTGCTAGCCAGCAATTTTCAAGGTGATCTCCTATCAAGAGGATCTACCTCCAGCATCAAAGTACAATAGAAAAATTTGCTCAAAATGATCACTAGCATCATACGGTACCATACAGCAATCTATTACATCATGTCAATAACCCTATTACATCAATCAATAAAAATTGCTGGCTAGCAACTAGCAACTCATGTATTAATGATAAGTCTTAACAATGATCCTGCACCCCTATTAGGGCTTACCGATGTGACTTGTTGTCCATGTCATGTGTGTGTGTCCTTGAATGTGACCCCCATGATATAGGTATTGCTGTATCATATTGTTTTGTATTGCATTTTCCTTTTTTTGCACCCAATGGCAAATTTGTTTTTTAGCATGTTTATTATTGAGTGTTTTTTACACCCGCCTGATGAGACCCAATAAGGTCGAAACCGGTCGCGGGTTATTGACATGATGTAATAGATTGCTGTATGGTACCGTATGATGCTAGTGATCATTTTGAGCAAATTTTTCTATTGTAGTTGCATTGTTGTGCGGTTTGGAAAACTTTACAAAGAATTTTGCTATCTGATGATCGCTAACTAGACGTATAGACGAAATTTGATCAAAAGTACCGCCAAAACAAAGCAATTTAGTCTGATGCTTGAACCTGGAAATCGTCAACAAAATGCAAACAACTCATCCTGTGCTTAGGTAACAAACGTTTTATTGTTTACATGATATATTAGGCCGTTAGTAAAATAAGGCTCCAAACATCTAAACTCTAGCACATCACAATCAAATAAAAATAACGCTATAAACAACACTGAACTTGTTTGGTAAACGACAAAGTTTACGACTTATTATCAAAAGGCTTTATGCCAGAAGTGGCCAAACTTGCTGTATGTTAGAGCTACGTACAATAAAAACTAAATTTGAAAGAGCCAGATCGAAATTTCGCTCTACAAACTGACAGCGATAACACACAGCAGCTCCTTACAACAAACTAGCGTGGATCAGGAGGCCGTGATGACGAATCTTTTCAAACGTCTGGTTGAAAAAGATAATACAAGAAGAATACAGATAGAACTATCATTGGTGATACTCATACTCTCACTTGAGTGTTAAACAAAGGCGTAAGTAGTATAGGATGCGTCATTTGGTGAGGATTTAGGCGGTGCTATGACGTCACGAGTTGGGGAATTTTTTTGGTTACGAATGAGGGGATTTTTGAACCCTAACCCTAACCCTAACCCTAGCCCTAGCTCTAACCCTAACCCTAGCCTTAACCCTAACCCTAGCCTTAACCCTAATCTTATGTAAGGGAGTTAGTCTTAGGTCTATTACTTTTTGTGAGGAAGATAACCCTAAATATGAGGGTGTTAACTCTAAGTCTATTTTATGCGAGAGAGCTAACTGTAGTTTTAAGGGAGCCAACCCTAGATCTGAGGGTCCTAACTCTAGGTCTATGTGAGCCAGCCCTAGCTCTAAGAAAGCCAAGGCCTGAGGGCGCTAACTCTAAGTCTAAGAGAGCTAACCCTAGGTCTGAGAGTGTCAACTCTAGGTCTGAGGGTGCTAACTCTAGGTCTATGTGAGCTAACCATAGTTCTAAGGAAATTAACCCTAGATTTTATTTGAAGGAGGTCAGAGGGAGCTAACCCCAGATTTTATTTGAAGGAAGTCAGAGACAGATAACCCTAGGTTTATTAATTTTAGGTGGGGGAGGTTTGAGTGACCAATCTGAGGGAGCTAGTTCCAACACGATATCATTTCAAAAGTTTGATGTCATTCTTAGGACTTGTTATTGTTTTTTTTTGATTCTGTATTTCAATGACGTGTTTCACTAGACCGTGGGAATGTAGTTGCATGCTTATTGCACAACCCATGACGTATTTAACCATGATTTTTGCTTTTGTGTAGACAGGTCCAGACTTGTCCATAGAAAATTTTAGTATATAATGTAAAAAGATCACATTTTATTCACCTGTTGGTTAGAATATATTGTCTCTGTCTTGTCCAGACTTGTCCAAGCTTTTTCTCTATATTGTGCTTACATGATGAAAAGTTCTAAGGAAGGTAGCCCTAGGTTTATTAATTTTACGTAGGTCTGGGGGATCAATCTGAGGAGGCTAGTTCTAACACGGTATCATTTCAAAAAGTTTGATGTCGTTCTTAGGACTTGTTATTGGTTTTTTGATTCTTTATTTCAATGACGTGTTTCACTAGACAGTGGGATTGTAGTTACATCCCTATTGTGCAATCCATGACGTAAGTTTTTAACAAGACCGTGGGAATGTAGTTGTATTACTCTTGCGCAATCCGTGACGACGTAAGCTTTAACAAGACCGTGGGAATGTAGTTGCATCCCTATTACACAATCCATCATGATTCTGTTTTCAACCAGACCGTGGGATTCTAACCCTAACCTAACTCTAATTCTAACCCTATGCAAGAGATCCAGCCCTAGGTCTATTAATTTTTGCGAGCTAACCTAAATCCAAGGGTGCTAACTCTAGATCTGAGAGAGCTAATTATAGTCCTAAGGGAACTAACCACAGGTTTAAGGACACTAATTGTATTTGAAAGAGGTCGGAGGGAGTTAACTTTAGATTTGAGGGAGCTAATTCTAGTTCTAACCCTAACACGGTGTAGTTGTCATGTAGAATATTGTAAAGAATTTGGTGCAAACCTTGACACCTTATGATAGTATTTGACCCATTGTATATGAAGTTATTGCGCAATGATTACGTAATTTTTATACAGTTGTTTGTTTGGTATGGTGCAACTCTTATGTGTTTATGGTAGCATAAAAATTATCCAATATAAGATAATATTGCGCAACGGTTTCATAATTCTGGTACAGTTGTTTGTTGGGATGTGACAAAATGATGTTAAAGTAAAGTGGTAAGAAAAAGTTAGCAAAATGTAGCGTCGCTCTTAGAACTAGCCAAAGCATACAATTTTGAGGCTAGCTGTTTTTAACATTTTACGGTTAAGATCGTTCAAAGTCTATTGCATATTTGTTTCCAATAATGTTCACACGCTTTTATGATAAAAGATTTATCAATTTAGCTAGCTATTCATGCGCTTTCTGCATTACGTAATTACAATGCCAACGTTTCAGGCAGACTAGGTTGTTCAATTTAGGAAGTCTATTGAGCAATCGAAACTAAAAATTGGTATAAACGTGGAAAAAAATCACCTGACAACGAGACGACAAAAAGACCATCAAAATGAACTGCCGTACCTATCAACAAAACTTTAACAATAACAAACCGAAAAAACACAATAAAAGATATAATTTTTAAATAAGCTGTATTTTTCTTCATTCACGTTCAAACATCGTCTTATTATGAGTTGATCTGTACCATGCAATGTGATTTCAGACCAAGAAGCAGCCGCTACTTTTGCTTAAACAGTCTCGATTCTATATGACAGCGTTGTTACTCAAAAACTCTTGTAAACAGTAATGTTGTATAGACTCATTATACAAGGTTCGTGTGATCAAATCTGTTAATAATTGTTCTTCAATGTTACAAATCTCAGGTAAGAGTCAAATTCAATGTACTAAGAAAGACACATTTACCAATTAAAGCAAAATTATTCCTCTAGACTAGGTTAATTTAACCGTTTTATAGTAAAAAATTTGTAGTTTATCAGAAACACAACCGACCAATAGTTCTATTTTAAGCAAAACGGGTGGAGATTTAAGTTTACCTTTTGTCATGGAGCTTGAAATAATTCGCAGAGCATTGAATTTCCAATATTTATACGGTATTACAAAACTATTATTATTTTTAAATGTTTAAATTTTTTTCATTTTTTGTGACACATTACAAATTAACATTAAGACACAGGTTCCATATCACATAATCTCGACACTTCTCTTCAATTTTTGTACTTTCAATTTCGTCCACCAGCATCGTTTCACTTGTTGAACGTCTTCTCTCAAACACTGTTCTTAACAGACGTCTTAAAAGATGTATAAGCCATCTTCTTTTCGCAATATCGGTTTCACAAAATTTAGGCCTTTCTGCATTTTTCAACTTTAATCGCTCAACTGCTAAATTTTCGACCTTAGAGAAATTTTTATAGTCTTTGGTCATCGCCAGATACAAAACTTTATTTTTTATTATAGCAAAGATGAAACGTCACGAATTACCGTGCTTAAAACCGCATCACGCTAACCACGTGATAGATAAGAAAACGGGAATGGATTGTTTAAATACAAAGAATTGTGGAGAATAGTTACATCGACTGACGCTATAAGGGAGTAGTTTTTAAAGGATAACCCGTTTGAAGCCGAGACGTCATGAATGCGTAAGACACACGTGACCGATAAGTACGCAGTAGCCCGTGTTATCATCAATTTGAACGATGCATACAGCGAACCAACGAAGGAAATGTAGCACATACTGGTGCTCTCACGGTCGTATATACACAAAAACAATTGCCGTTAATTTCCAAGACCTAAAAAGATGTTTTGAAGAAACGTATATTTGATATCTTTTTAAGTTGAAATAGCTTTAAAGATTTGAAATCTCGTTTTTAAATATTGTTACAACTAGGTTGCTATAATTTACCTTTAACACAATATAACGTATTAAACCCTAAACGTTTAAATGCTGACAAATCAAACATTATTTTTAAGCTCATAAACTTAATATCTTACGTTAGAGCCGACATCACTAAAAACGAATCTCGCTTTACCACCAATTTTTCTCCGTTATGCAACTTTTAGCTGATTTTAATAAAAACCTTAACATTTTGAGCTATTTGACTTCCATCACACATTTTTTGAGTTCAACACTGCTCCAAACATCACAACCTAACCGCGGATTTGAAAACTTTACCGTTTGTTTTAGCCGATATCTTCGTATTTCTGCAGGAATATTTTTCCCCATTTACACTATCCAGCTAAAATCTCACTTCCATAATTATCTGAAATAATTGATTCCAAATACTATCCGTTTTCTAAATTTGATGTCATGTAATTTTACTGTCGTTCTGTAGTCCTGTGCATAACCATTTTATGAAAACTCATTAGATCTAGATTGTTAGAAATTATTTAGATCAAAATTTTAAAAACTCATCAAACTTTTGCATATAAAATTATCAAGTTAGAATTTCTAACAGTTTGGTCTGTTTGTACATGTGAAATAATGTGAACTTACAGTTTCAACTCTCACGTTTTTACGAAATCTACATCTGTTATGAATTTTATTAGTAAAAAAATAGAAAATTATCGTTTATCAAATATTTTATCAACTCTTCAAGAAATAAGAACCGCACTCACAGGTTTTTTCAGAGCGTTTAGCAATTACAAATACTTATTAACTCTTGCAAAGCTTCAACTTTAACTTAACATCGAATTTTTAACTCTTTTATGTTGACATAAACCACCACAAATAAAAAATTTGCCAACACTTTCAAAGCTTTACAAAACCTATACGCGTTTACAAAGCAAAAAAATCGTCTGTACACCATTTTCAACCCTCACACTACCGGTTATATGCATTCACAAAACAAAATGAACCTCAACCTTGTTGTTAAGTCGCCTTTATTTTTTATTACATAATCCTAAGCTCACGATAGTATGGTTGGCAACGTTATTAAACAAAAATTTTCAATTATAAGTGATCAATAAAAGTGTTGACTAACAATCTTTTTCATGATGCATTAAGACAACTTCAACACTCGTGTATTGGCGGCTACAAAGCAAAAATTAATAAACGAAAAGG
>OY776287.1:17191583-17224080 GCA_963675345.1 Trididemnum clinides
ATTTTCCACTAACATAGTTATTTCACTATACCATCAGTGGTTATCTGTCACCACTTTTTTTTAATTTAATAAACCTAACCCTGTACACTCCCTTCCAGTGTACACTGCCCCATACATTTACATACCGGGCCTGCCCCTTCAGTGTACACTGCCTTCCAAACTCATTTTAGGCTTAAACATTATATATACAGTTAAATAATAGTAATTTAATACCTGGTGAAAAAAAGTGGTGACAGATAACCCACAAGTACCAACATTTCTGTTTTTTCAACATACTTGAAAATTCTTTCATATCAGTATGCCTACTGGGGACAAGGTTAAAAACTAAGTGAAACGCAAGTCTTTCTTCGCCTCCCTGGTTACGCGTATGCAATAAACAGACCACATACACCTAAGACATAGCCAGGACCTAAAAGCCACAAACTTAAAGACGAAAGAGAGCGTTCTTAGTGATGAAATGAGCCTACTACTCAATGTCCAACTTTTGAAAATAATCGCTTCTTGGAAGCCGCCATTTTCCTGTTTGACTTAAAATGTTAACCCCTTGGCTACGCATATAAAAGAATAGAGGGATCGGGACTATACCATCAGCGAAATAACTATGTTAGTGGAAAATTTCGTTGTTGCTACGCAAAACGTAACAGCACCTTATTTTTAAGTCGTAAAAGGTTTTCGCTACACGTCTGATTATTTAAAATCCTATCTTTGGGTCACGGGATTTTGCAAACTTGATTTTTATACAATTTGAGTCGCTTTAAAACAAAAGTTGGGAACTAGTTGAGCAAATAAGTAGTAAATCATAGCCAAAGTTTGCATTTTCCACCAACCCATGTGATAACAGAAAGATAATAGTGGTTAGAGCATCTGCTTCGCACCGGTAGATCTGCAGTTCAATTCTCTAGTTGACTCATATCAAAAGACTTTAAAAAATGACACTTACAGCTTTCCTGTTTGGAGCTCAGCACAAAAAAGATAGCGTACAGAACAAGCCAACAGGCTCGCTGTTGTGTTCTTGGGCAAGACGCCTCCATTTAAAGGACGCCGCCATCTTTATGTGGCAGGCAGGTGGTGTGACTAAGCAGTCAACACTTTGTGGTGGATTAGTCTAACCGAATGCAATCAAAAAGAGCTACTGTTACGTGAATTGGCAAATAACAAAATAGTAAGAAGAAAATCCTGCAATGATGGTCGAAGTAAATAATGAGTTATTCACCACTAATCGATAAACGCCATTGCTTTAACGCCTATTTGACATTCATGTTTTTATGCGGCTGTAACGCCATAAGTCACATTCGTTAGTCCGCAGTTTTAATGAAAAACAACTAAACATAGCGGAAAGAGCTCGTTCCCATTTTTAGTTTATTTATTATGACTAAAATCGAATCGCCTATGAAAAGCAAATCATGGATGCTGCTTTCACATTTGACTACAATCGGCTCGCACTCGGAAAATAAATTGTTGATGCCACTTTCTCCAATTTGTAAAAACTACTCTAAAACCATTATAAATAACGGCCCAAGAAGCGCTATTGCGGCAAATGTAAAGGAAAGCACTGGTTACAAAGCAATGCTGCAGACTACGCTAGCTTTAACAAAGCATTGAACACGCTTAATCAATGCTGCTCTGTACGAATGTGTAATTTTGGCGCTAATACATTAAATATGAAATAATAATTGATTCTTTGCGTTTATAGAAGCAAGATAACCCGAATTTAACGGCCCGATTGCTATATCTGTATTTGAATTTTGTGGTGAATAAATGAATTACCAGTCAATTGTTGTACCAGTAATTACCAGGAGACGAAAAGAGTGAAGTTCAAATTTATATCTGGTTTTGTTCAGATAGATTCACTTTAGTTCATAAAGGCGCTAGTATTAATGGAAGTTACAGCTAATGAAAAACTTACACGCCTGAATAAATGAACTCGAAGAAATGAAGTACTATATGTCTGTTGATCAAGAAGTCTATGGATCGGTAATGCAAACTTAGCGCCTTTTTAACTGGGAGTTTCAAAACTAAAAATCAAAGTTTATGCACACCCTTCAAGGCATGAACAGTCATTCATTGCTCCACAAAAGTACCACTGCCTTTCACTCTATAATATCGTCAATGATATTGATCATTACAAATCTTATCTCATTGAAAGTATTTGAGAGTTTGTTGTACACGTGCCGAAAATTATGCTCGTTGTTTGCTGGAATTTTCTAAGATCTGACAGTGTAGATAAGTAGTGGAATGATCAAGCAGTTTTACCAAGACAAGAATTTGTGGTTAATTAATCAAGGACTTTTGACTTCATTTAACGGATCAAAATCCGGTCTCTGTCGTCAAACTGTAAACAGGTGAAGGACTTATGGAACCATTGTTCGAAAATTGATAGATCCAGTGACACGTTTCTAATTTTAGGCATTTTTTTTTGAACGTTTCAAAAAGCCCTGACCGAGACATGTTAATGCCGTCTGTTGCGATTTCAAGCAACTGTACTTATTATCCACTTTCATTATAAAAGTGAACATGAATTGCTGGTTGAAGTAGAATGCTGTGGGTTGTTGTAAATGAGTTTTCTTTTGTGCATTTGCAAAAAGGATTGGATGAATCTTTCTAACTGATAGGCTGTTTGTGAAATTAAGACTAGCCTTGTCTTTAAAGTATGGAGATCGGGTTGAGGGGGCAAATTTAAATGTAATAAAATCCCAAGTTTAAAAAAATAGGAAACGCCATAGGCCTATTAATGTGTAAAATTGGACCTAGGGGAAACGTAATTGCCTTGAAATAGCTTAATAGAAGTACTAGGATAGCATGTATGACTTTGAGATGAATGCATGGCTCATTTTCTCGCAACGTCGGTACTAGGGCAAGTAGTGCAGCCAAAGAACCTAATCACGGCAAATCTCAATACAAACAGGGCGCACCAAACCGTGAAATGAGCTTACCATTTAATAGCCTATTTCTGTAATTGAAAAAAACACCACGATTGTGGCGACACCATTATTACAGAATTGTTTTTTTACAGCTACTTTATGAAAATAACACATGATATGCTTGGTTTGTATTTACTTTCAGTCCTAATTGAGTAAGACAATCATCAGTACGGATATAACAACTGTGCCTTACATTTACTATAAGGTTTGGTTCTTGCTCCCAATGTTTTTCCTTTCTCCCAATGTTTGCTCCCAAAAATAATAATACGGTGAAGCTGCCTGAACTAAACTTTTAGAATCGGTATAGTTGATGACTATCCCAGCCGGATAAAATCAGACCATTTGTGGATGAAACATTTTTGCTATTTTTCTTTATCATAGCTTCATAGCGCTACTGGGATCAAAGCTTCAAAGTTAGAGAAAGGTCGAGGTCTCGTTTCAACTCCCCTGTGTACGTCTTTGCAGAGAACAAGGTACATAAAGCGTAGCCAGCAAGCACGTGAGAAAGCTTAAGGGGAAATCAAAAGAAAACAATGCTCTTGTGTGAAATCGTGCCGTATGAAAAACATTTCTGTTTTTTCAACATACTTGAAAATTCTTTCATATCAGTATGCCTACTGGGGACAAGGTTAAAAACTAAGTGAAACGCAAGTCTTTCTTCGCCTCCCTGGTTACGCGTATGCAATAAACAGACCACATACACCTAAGACATAGCCAGGACCTAAAAGCCACAAACTTAAAGACGAAAGAGAGCGTTCTTAGTGATGAAATGAGCCTACTACTCAATGTCCAACTTTTGAAAATAATCGCTTCTTGGAAGCCGCCATTTTCCTGTTTGACTTAAAATGTTAACCCCTTGGCTACGCATATAAAAGAATAGAGGGATCGGGACATCGGAAATAAGGGCTATGACTATCTTTCCGGTAAAGTTTTAACATACATTTGACTTTGTAGCGAAAACTAGATGTGCAGAAAAAACAATAACTTGTTGTCGCTGTTCTGATCACTAACCCTTTCATGCCGGCATTATGATCTAACATTCAAAAAAATTTTTCTTCTAGCCGAATATGCTAAAACCGATAAGGTAAACGTGTTTTGGGTGTTAAAATTTGATTGGCAATTTTGGGGGGATTTTACATTTTTGTACCGAATTCGGGACAATTGCCATTTAGCCAGCAATTTTTTGAGGCACAGTTAAATGTCATGTAAAATTTGGCTGCGTTTATAAACATTGTATACATTACACTTTTATTGTTGCATCATTTTAAGCAATCAATACAAAAAAGACGAGGATACAACTAGCAAATAAACATGATTTCAATGTTTATTTGTGGTATTCTAGAAAGCAATTGACCTTGCTGTTTAAACACAAATGAACTTTGCATTTGCTGCACTTGAATACGGTTTTCCCAGAGCAATTTCCAGTTTTGCATCTTTGTCGTTTTGGTTCTACTACAGGCCAGTGACCACACCCATCCTTTCTGCTTTCTTCGTATGGATGTGGACCCCTGGCTGAGCGAGACCTTGTCAATGAGGTTTGTGCTCCACCTAAAGTGTCCCGCCGTTGTTTTTTAGATGGTTGCCCTCTTAGTACTGGCAAAAGATCTTTATTGTGTTTGCAGAGCGCATCAGCAATGTTTACTCTGAATGCCAACAAATCTTTTTGTCAGTTTTGAGGCGCATCAAATGATTTACAGTCTCTTCGGTACAGCAGCCATGCGTTGACTACGCACAAATCCACCAAATGAAAAAAAATTCGTAGATAATATTTTTTTGGTTTTATGTGAATCCGATAGTAGGAAATAAGCGCATCAACTGCATCTACACCTCCCATCGAATTATTGTACATATCAATGATTGCTGGACAGTTGATGGAAACGCGTTGCTTTTTTGACCTGTCCCACCGTTCCACAGACGAAAAGGGTTGTACACCACAACATGAACTTGCAAGCTGAACAGCTCTGTTGTCATACCATTTGACTATTTGAACATTTACTCCGTCTGCAGAAGTACCCTTTTCTTTAAATGCTCACCTTCCTCTTTTGCGCATGTCAACATCAGTTGAAAAGCTACATCCAGAAGCTCGATTTGAGTGTATTGTGCCCAAAGTGAAGATACTCCGTTTAGCTAATTCGACAGCAAAGGAAGGGACGCAAACCAATTGTCAAAGCAAACAATATGGCTGACATCTGGTTTTAACACGCTAACAAGTCGAAAAACGATGTTTGCAGATGCTCCCAAATCCGGAAAACCAACTGCAGGTAATATTTTTCCTGCATAAATTTCAAAACTGTGAACCATTTCAGTTGTATCACATAGCATGTATACTTTGTATCCCCATTTGTATGGTTTTTTTGGCATGTACTGTTTCAGTGCTGAATGTCCTTTAAACGGAATTATTTGCTCGTCACAACACAAAACTTGCTGCTGCGGTATGCTTTGAAATTTTGGCAGTAGGTGGTCAATGACTGGCTGGATTTTGAACAATCTATTTGAATTTGCTGGATCTTGTTCGAAAATCAGCGAGTTGTCATTGAAAGGAAGATGCTTTTTTATAAGTTCCCAACGATCTCTTGCCATAATATTTGCTATATTGCTCACTCTTGTCTCTGAGGCACAATACATTCTTGACCGAGGTTGACGCAGTATTGTCATATAAAGCACTGCCCCAAGGAATTGTTCCAGTTCAAGTCTTGTGAGAATTAGTGGTTTGGAAGGATCTGCTTGCACAGCATACAGATTACTTTGTTCAGCAATATGATCAAGTAGTTCTTTGTCAAAAAATTGTTGAAAATATTGAAATGGATTTCTTATATCTGCTGACTCTGGCAAGGAACTTTTCCACGATGGCGGGAGAATAGCGCTCACATTTGCAGCAATACTTTTTCAAATAATCCTACGAGAAGCTGTTTGAATTGAAGGCCCAAGTACTCCTGATTTCACACTCACTTCAGAATTTGCATTAACTTCATTTTCAACGAGAGTGCGTGTAGATGGTTGGCCATCAGAGCCATTGGACTCTTCGTCTGAGCTGCTATCTGATGGACGCAAACTTCTTTTAAGGGGAGGAAGATACTCATTGTCACTATCGCTAAGACAGCTGTCATTACTATCGTAATTTGGAGGAAGCCTAAGTTTGTAAACTTGTTTTCCGAAAAAATTCCTTGGTTGCATTCTGAAAACCAAAAAAATCACAGGTGTCTTGAAAAAAAATAAAGTTTGTAGTAGCCTACACTTTAAAAAGTCGTATCTATTCTGCTTACTTTGTGTTAGGCAATGTAGCCTACCGCTTATAAATGTACAATACTCAGCTGTTTCAACAGTGCTAGTTTCTAACGGCACTGTGTTAGGTTTCGCTGACCCCGGGAATCGAACCCAGCAGTACATGCTAGACGACAATGTGCAAACAACTATACCACTGATCGGTAAGTTGTATCGCAAATATCGTACAAAAAAACTTGAAAAATTGGCCAACAAACAATCAAAATGAAGTTACTGTATCTAATTACTATATGGGCTTATCATAAATTTCTGAACCGAGAATACCTATTGTGCCGTTTTTCGTACATAGGTTTATACACTCCCCACTTCAGCAGTGGACATAATAGATAAATAAACAACATACAGGGCAGTTAGGGAAGCTTGCATAATCCCAACAAAATTTTGGTAAATCGATTAAATACTTACTTATTCTGATGTTGACAAATAAAATCTGATCTCCACCCTGATTGCAAAATTTTGAAAGATCACTTAAGCTGGCTTGCACAACCACGTGATCATTAACACTAAAGGCGCTAACGATTTTTTGTGAGAAAGCACTTATCTGGTCGCAAACGAAACAAGTAACGTTTAAGCAAAAAGTTGCTTTTAACCGCACTGCGACAAGTTTGAAAGTAGCGTGACGAAAACGACCCATACGGAGTGAAGGGGCTAAACACTGGGTAAAGCTGGTTGAACCGATTTTCTTCATTCCGAAGTTGCTGATGGGCGCCCCGAAGAACTAAAGCCCAAGCTGCTTTACCAAGAGTTGTACTTATTATCAACATTCATTATGCAAGTGAACATGAATTGTTGTGATGCTGTGTGTTGAAGTAGAATGATGTACTACAGTTTGTTTGGCAAAAAATTGCGTGTTCTATAGTATACCACTTTACATACTAAATGGGAATAGTAACATACTAAATGGAAATAGTAATAAACTAAATGGGAATAGTAACAAACTAAATGGAATAGTAAGATACTAAATGGGAATTTTTGACAATAAATTAAATTTTACGTCTAAAGTAAAAATGTATACTGTAATGACCCTCTGAAAAAGCAATTTTGTGTTCAATACTGTTAATTTTTATGTGGCACCACTCCAATAATTTTTTGCGCGCTTTTTGCCAATGTTTTCATTGACTGTGTGTTTTGTTGAAGATTTTGTCGAATTAGTTTTTGCTGTTAAACAAAACTGACTGATAAACCATTGCCCATGCCTAGAAAGAAGAAGAAAAATTAGCTGTGAAAGCAAAAGGAGCACGCATTATTTACCTTCATAATGCAGATGGTGAGTGGCGCCATTTGGCAACAGAGCTAGATGTTCCGAAGACCACTGCTTATAGATGGATCAAAGAAGGAGTAAAAGTTGATGGCCGTGGTGGGAGTTATAATGAAAAAATTACAACAGAGCATAAGGAAGTAATGTGTAGTTTTTTTGAAAATAACCCGAGGATCACGCTGGCTCAAATTGTTGAAAAGTTACATCTAAAGTATGCTTTGACGATATCTAAGACAACTGTTTTTAGGCACTTGGATATGTCGGTTTGTACCTTAGAAAGTGTAAGATATGAGCCAGAGAGAGCTAACACTCCGGAAAATAAAGAAAAACGAAAAGTTTTTGTGCAGACCCCACTTGATTATCAAGGTCAAAATCTGCCTATTCTCTTTATGGATGAAACAAATTTCAAGATCCATATTTCTCGTTCTGAAGGTAGGTCAGGGTGAGGGACGCGTTATACTATAGCAGCTGCCGCATCTAAAGGAGCTAATATTCATGTGATTGGCTGTATTTCTACTTTGGGATTGATTCATCATGAAGTAAGACGTGGAGCATTCCACCGTGAAGATGCTTGCGAATGGCTACGTGCTTGTTTCAGAAAAGCCTTTGAAGCATATAGGAGGCCAGTTGTAATTGTCATTGACAATGCACCTTGTCATTCTCGTTTTGGAGAAATTTTGACTTGAGTTCAGCAGAAATACGATTTTAAGGTTGGCACCTTACAGCCCAATGCTCAATCCTACTGAGCAAGTTTGGTCTGTGATTAAAGCAAACGTAAAGCGTAATCTTGCTGAAAATTCCAACCAAATTCAGATTGCATTTTCTCGAAAGATTTATTGAAGAAGCAATTAGGTTAATTGATCCTAGTTTGTGCTGTAGTAATATTGCGCATATTCAGAGCAAACTAGCTTCTGCATTGGCTGAAAAAGACATGAGCTTCTAATAAATTTCTTTGAAATATACTGTGCTGTTTTTAACTGTAAGATATAAATATTTTGTAAATAAAATTCCCATTTAGTTTATTACTGTTCCGATTTAGATTGTTACTATTCCCATTTAGATTGTTACTATTCCCATTTAGTATGTTACTATTCCATTTATTTTGTTACTATTTCCATTTAGTATGTTACTATTCCCATTTAGTATGTAAAGTGGTATAGGCAAGCTGCTTACCTATGGAACGATGCACTTTTTGTAAATAAGACCATTTTAAATTTATGAGTATGGAGGTTGATGTTAGAGGCACTTTGTTGCGCTCACAAATAATAATAAACGAGTTTTTCTTTGTGCATTTGGGAAAAGGATTGGGTGAATCTTTCTAACTGATGAGCTGCTTGTAAAATTAAGACTAGCCTTGACTTTAAAGTAGAGAGATCGGGTTGACGGGCAAATTTAAATGTAATAAAATCCCAAGTTTCAGAAAATAGGAAATGCCATAGGCCTATTAATGTGTAAAATTGGACCTAGGGGAAAAGCATTTGCTTTGAAATACGAGGCTTAATAGACGTACTAGAATAGCGTGTATGACTTTGAGATGAACGCATGGCTCATTTTCTCGCAACGCCGGTACTAGGGCAAGTAGTGCAGCCAAAGAACCTAATCATCGCAAATCTCGTTGCAAAAGGGGGCGCACCAAACCGTGAAATGAGCTTACCACTAAATAGCCCATTTCTGTAATTGAAAAACTATCACTATTGTGGCGAGACCATTATTACAGAATTGGTTATTTCATTGCTATATTTTGAAAATGACACATGATATGCTTGGCTTGTAATTATTTTCAGTCTTAATTGAGTAAGATAATCATCAATACGGATATAACAACTGTGCCTTACATTTACTACAAAGTTTGGTTCTTGCTCCCAAAAATAATATTACGGTGAAGCTGCCTGAACTAAACTTTTGGAATCGGTGTAGTTCATGACTATCCCAGCAGGGTAAAATCAGACCATATTTGGGAGAAACATTTGTGCTATTTTTCTTTATTTGATAATGTTGATTATTCAACTGAATTGAACGTGTAACATGGGATGGAAAGCGTTGATCATCAATAGACATCTCTGTTTTTAAAGGCAAAGCAAGATTGCTACTCATTTGGCACATTTAAGACTTTTCAGATTTTACAAAAAAAGAGATTTCGATTGCACTCTATTTATTAACTCGCGGAGATGTTGGATCAACAACAATTCATCCAACCAGCGTGCTATAGACAAAGGGCTCCCTTTTTGAGTTTGTTTGAACGCTCTTGGCTGAAGTGTGTTAGGGTAATCACCACCAATCAGTAGTCCGACACCTGCGTCAAGATCTGGCAGAGCAATGCTGTTCAGGTAATCTCAATTCGATAAATCTACCTGTGACAGGGTTTCTGAATTCGAAACTGGCAACGATTTAATAGAGAAACACTGTGTTCAAACAGTACACTCATTTTCGTCCATATCCCAAACCTTTAAATTTTGAACAAGCTTTGCCTTTGTTGACTGATTTTGACTAGAAATGGTAGTAGTCATGAGTTGAACGTTACAAATAGTCACCTTTAGTTTTGACAACAAGCTTTCAGTGCAAAATGAAGCTGTGCTACCTGGATCTAAAATGGCAAAAGTTTCAACAGTTTTCTGGTCATTATTGGCACGAACCTTTATCGGAAGTACAGGCAGTAGCACATCAGAAACTTTATGGATATTTGAACCAACATACCTACTCTTCACCAATTCTTCTGTTGCAGGACGTTTGTCGCAATTTGTAGTAGGAAGATGTAACAACGTATTGTGCTTCTTGTCGCAATTCTCCCTTTGACAGACAGCAGTTGGTTCGTGAGCAAGCCACAGCACGATGACCAGGGTTCAGACATGCAAAACACAAATTATGTTCAATAACAAATTTAAGCCTATCTTTGTAAAAGACTTCAAAAACTCTTATATTGATTAATGTAATGATTTGCAGAACAAAGTAGACACATCTCATCAAAAGATGTCTGGCTAGTTTCACGTCGAGAAAAAGAAAGATTTTTGCCCGGCGACTTTACGCTTGGTAGGCAATTCAAAAACTGGGTTATTAGCTTCACGTGTTTGCTTACGCACAAAATGGGCAATGTCAGCAATAGAAACTGACCATTTGACTTCAAGCATAATGTTATCGACGATTGAACGCCATTTTTGTTGTATTCCTGTTGGCAATCGATTAATTATTTGTTTCAAAATGTGCTGATTGTTAATTTCATTAACACAATCAAGTCCTGTTAAGGTGGTCAAACACATCTCCAGATCAACAGCAAATGTCGATGAACTACCAGTATTTATAATCGGTCCATTGGAGAGTTTATCAATAAAGGCGGTGGTAATTTGATAAGGCTGCCCGTAATTTTTTTTAAACCACCAAAACCACTTCGTTTTAAAACCATTTAGCTCATTGAAACGTTTCTTCAGCATTGCTTATATACATGCAGCTACTAACAAGGTCATGTGGCACATCTCTTGTAAATTGAGCAAGATAATATAAGCACTGTCTTGCGTCTTGTTCTTTACTTTTAATCAAAGTTTCAAAGGCTGTAATAAATTTACAGTACCTGATGGGTTCATCAGAAAACACTGTGGCACTACGGTAGACGGCAATTTTATTGTAGCCATACTGTACCTTGAAGCAATTTCTCTTGGGAAGGAGTTTGATGGAATGAAGCAGGCACTGGTTGTAAAACGGGTAACTTCAACATTTCCGTTTGAGAAGGAAGTGTCACCGTTCCAAAATTGATTTGCCTTGCATGAGAAACCTCAGGAGCCTTGTCGATCTTGGAAGGTGCCATTTTGTGATATACATCGTTCATTTTTAATAAACTCGGTTTGAAGCTTGCATGAAAAACTTCACGCTTTGTGATTTGTTGAGCGTTTACGTGACCACGCTTTGGCTCGAGATTTAATTTAATTACATTGTCATAAGCGGCTTCTTCTGCGGCAGCTGCTTCCGATTTCGTTTGCAGTTTCTGCATTCGTTTGTGTTGCATTAGATCCAGTTCTTCCAATTGACTTTGATGATGAATTTTTTTTTCTTTTTCTTCTCTTTTTTGCTTCAGCATCTTTTCTTCTTTTTCCCGTTTTTGTTTCATCAACAGTTCCTTACGCTCAAGCAGCTCCTATTGTTTCAAAGCTTCTGCTTTGATTTGTAATTCCGCCTTGCCGGCTGCTACTCTCGCGCGAGAAGAAGAGGTAGTCAAATTGTAGAAACTTTTGGTAATTTCTGACCTGAATTACCATTATTGGCGTTTGATGCAGTTTTCTTTAGGGACAGTAAGGCATCACGCTTTGCAGCTTAAAGTTTTGTGATGACACCGTCCACTCTTATGTGCAACATAGTTAAAAACTAATATTGCTGCCTAAATTTAAAATCTAAAAGTATGCCGCAATCTAGACTCCTTGCTGAGTATAAACACGTCCTTGAATGATAACGATTTTCTGAAATTAAGAAATTCACAATAAATAAAAGCTCAAAAGCCAAAAAAATAATGCACTTACTAACTAAAGCAAGGGTTTACGCCTCGCAAGACTATCTTTAAAGAGAACAAAACCTCAAAAAGTCAAGCAGTTATAGCCTACTGCCGCGGTACAGAAAAAGACAGGGACTTTTTCTCCAAACGCAAGAATTACGCTAAGAGAACAAAGTGCAGCAACTAACTAACTGCATTACTGCATAAACAGAAGTCTTTTTCTTACCAGAATGAATTTAATTATGCAACGTTCTTGACTCTTAACTGACACCTACCTATATTAAATCTATAAAAACAAATAACAAGTCTGTAAAACAACGGAATTGATCATCCAACCTCTGCATGATAAGTTTATACAGCAACAGCATTGATTACAAGAACTTTGGATTAGCGAATGCCCTCCTTTTTTTATAGTTTTGTCATAGATCACGTGAAATGATATACAATCCAACATCCAGTACAATGTGCTTTGGATAATAAAAAAATAAATCAAACGCTTTTTATCTCGTATATATGAAAAAACACGATAACTATTACTTCAAAAAACATTGTTTGTAATCTCTGGGGTTCATTGGATTTTAAAACGCTTCAATACTTGTTAAATTGTCAGCGTACTTGGGACCCACTTCAACCAGCATCCAAATTAGTTTGTCTCTGAAGCATGATGCTTTCAATTCTTTTGGGACACATGACGGTCATACAGGTTTTTATTGCTGACGCTGAAATACATTGACTCTTTATCGCTTTTCAGCGCCTCAAAACAACGTTCTGGAATACATTTATTTAAAAACTGATAAAAAGAAAAGCTTAGTGCAAAACAAAAAATCTAAACTTATGACATTCTCACAGCAAATACTTTTCACCTCGTATTTGACGACATATAAGACACTTTCTTCCCCAATTTATGTTCAAAATATTACCCTGCGTCTAATATGCAGAGTTGAGAACCTGTCCTCGGATAATCTCCTCCCTAACGGTTACTAACCTAATTTGTAATCAGTACTTCCAATTTACGGTGAGAGAAGCCAGGTACCAGAAAATGTCGAATGTTCAAAAACCTCAATTTTGTTGTTTTGTTACATAGATAGTTATTGACTTTTCTAATTGCAAATTCAGTCTTTTCCAGCAATTGTTGAATCGGTGTCTGTTTGACCAAATTCAATTCGTAGGAGGCAGAATTGAAACCGATAACAATTACTTCTCGACAATATGCTTTAAATTGTTTATTTGTATGTTTTTACGTTTTCATTGGTTTCCAACGTTTGAAAAACATCAGCAAATTTTCTTTACATTAGCTCATCGGTGCCACTTGATGCATGTTTCAGACAAACCAGCATTTTTGCACCAATAAATTTTCATCGCCGTTTATGACAGAACACGCTCCTTCTTCAAAGTTTGGTACGTTGGTGGCAATCCCGACACTTGATGGCGCATGGTGTGCTTCAAACGTTAGTATAGGCCGAAGGTGCTCACATTTTTTCAGCATGGGAACTTACTTATAAAATGACCAGGTCAAAATGATCTGCCCACAACAAAAATCCAAAACATATATTTATTTTTAAATATATTGAAAATTCTTTGTACTATATGTGCAATGTATGTTGATGTACCTTGCATAATCACATGAGCCAATATTCCACAACACAACATAGTTAACTATGAACATTTTTTTGTAACTACCTGAGTGCAATTTGATGACTTGCACTGAATTGAATCAAACAGTGATGTATAGTTTGGACTGTAGTTGCTGACAGCCAGCCTTAAGTACACTTCCAAATGCTCATCAGTCATGATAGAACGGTACTTGGATTTAATGATCTTCATGTGGGAAAAGGTCAACTCACATAAATAAGTGGAGCCGAATAATGCAGTCCAGGGGTAGCACATTTCTTCATGTTGGGATACTTTACCTGTGTGATTAAGTTCCAGAACTGTTCATGAGGTCTGAACTTCAGCTCAAGGTCGGCTTGTAGAGTCAAAATCTCATCTTTCACTTGAGAAAAGTTTATGTAAAATAGTGTAGCAATTTTTCATACCAGTAAATCAATTTCAGCATCTTCCCGAAAATGATAGCACATGAATGTAGCAACTAGCTCCAGAAAAGAAAAGACTTCAAAGCGTTTGCCAAACTCTGACAGACATTTGTCAATGTGCTCCATGTAGCGTGAGCTGTCAAGTTGCATACAGGCTTTCCCTTGCATCTCCATCTCTGACGCCAGATTTTGGAAATTGACCAAGTCATGGCGCTGCAGCTTTGAGGAAAGATGATGCATCTTTCGTCTAAAAGCAGTAACTGAGCTAATCATATAGATCACTGTTTTGTCTTTTCCTTGCAGCTCTAGATTAAGGTTATTCAACATGTTTGTCAGATCGGTTAAAAATGCCAAGTCTAACAGCCACTTACCGTTATTTAGTTTCTTGTATTCTACATTTCCAGCTACACGAAAAAACTCCCTAATTTCCTAACAGAGCTCTCGAAATCTTTGCAGGAATTTCCCTCGACTAAGCCATCTCATGTCAGCATGTAGCAACAACTCAGAGTGGTCGCAGTCAACCTTCTCCAGATGTGCACGGAATAACCGTTTTTGAAGAGGCATGGCTTGATTAGAGCAGGCGATCTTCGTTGCCACATCCATAATCTCTTTCATGTTGAGCCTTTTAGCTCATAACGCTTGTTAGTAAATTATGTAATGGCATTTCAAGAAATCTGGGAAAGCATCGTCCTGCCTTCATTTGGCAATAAATCCATTGACGCGGCCAACCATTGCTGGTACTCCATTTGTAGTGAGACACCAATTTGTAGAATGGGAGCTGAGATTTCTTAATAAGGTTTTTAAACGACTGAAATATGTCATCTCCTCGCATGTGTTCTTTCATGGGAAACACGGTTCACTTCTCTTTTACAGTGATATCACTAAACACCATTGAATGAAAATGCACATTTGGGCTGTGTCACTCACGTCCGTAAATTCGTCCAACTGCAGTGAGAAACAATCACAATCTTCGACGTTCTTCCACATTTGCTGAATTAAATCCTCAGCCACCATGGCTTCACAGCGCCATGTAACTAGTTGCAGAGCTTTGATTGCAGATGATATTTTTGCCTTATTTTTAGAGTCTCGTAACATTAAACCAACTGCTTCAATTAATGCCTCTTTTATTATCTTTCCGTCTTGGAAGGACTTCTTGTTCTTGACCATGACCTGACTCACCCGGAACGATGCTTAGGTGGCGGCTTTCGCTTTTGAAGTTTGCTGCGTGAAAAATGACTACTGTCCGGACAAGTGGGATTTTAGTTCCTTCCTTCCATCTTTTTCTTTCTCAACTCGCTTTTCGGCGGGAAGTCGGTGTCGTATTTTCGATGAGCACTCCAAAAATTCCGTTCCACATTACCCCTCTTTGGTATTGCGATGTTAGACTGGCAGATGAGGCATACGCACTTCGAAAATGACACTGTGAAAAAAGTTCACCTCCCATTCCGTATGAAAGTGCTACGTTTTTGTCTCCTTACTTGGTCCAGCACCTCCACTCATTTTTGATGACCATAACCTTTCTTTGGTTTAAAAAAAGCGAAGACTTAAAATTGGAGGCAACTCATTGACTAGCTAGTTTTCTGCAATTGGCGCTGTTGTTTGCTCATGCGTGTTGATATAAATGTCACAAAAAATTAGTTGTTATCTGACTGGCTGCCCAGTAAATCAATCTATTTGTGACATAACACGCTCCTTATTTAAAGTCTAGAACATTGGTGGCAATGCCGACACTCAATGGCGCATGGCGTGCTTCAAATGTTAGTTTAGGTATATTCCCAGCAAAAGTTATTGTGCAAGATAGATGTGGACGTAACTACAAGAATTTTTTATTTAGGTTGAACTAAATACAACGAAAATGTTAGATTTATTTCTTGGTTTGTTAAGTAGTGATTTGATGTTTTGCCAAGTAGTACACACAGAGACGTAGCAGCCGCCCCCCAACCCCCCCAATTGGGGGGGGCCCAGGCCAACTTTGGGGGCCCAAGTTAGTCTGAAATTGCTTTTTGGCTACGTGACTATTTTCAGTTCAGCAGACTTGTTTACAACCGATTTAAACTGTAGGAAGAAATTGGCTTGTGACATCATAAGTGAATGCAACGTCATTTTATCTCGCAGAATCTAGAATATTTCGATTGATTTTCTGGTAGAATCTTGAATATTCGATTGACGTAACAATGCCGTTGTTACGCAACAATCATAGAATGGTCTGGAATTCTGTTTGGCTATAAATACCGGGACAATATATATACACTGCAGAGTGCAGATAAAGTATTTTATTGACATTGTATAAAATGAAACGTTCAAAAAGTGGTGCTCAAAAGAGAAAAGAAGCAGCCACTGCTCGAGATGCTGTAGCGAAATTGCCCAAGATGACAGATTTTTTCAAGATTACTGAGCAGAGTAGACCTGGCACTAGTACCGAGAGGGATGAAGAAAACTATAGTGTACAAGAAAAAGAAGACTATGACGATCAGCATCAAAGTGATTGTGAATTTCCAGAAAATGTAAGTTGTGATTTACCTGCCAATACGCAACCTTCAATATCAAAAATAACTGAATCTCAATTTACCCCTATCCCTGATGACCCATGTAAATGGCCTGAAAGTATTTCTGATGCTCAACGATGTGATATAGTAAAGCGTGGACCACATCAACTAATAATGAATTTTCCATATAACAACACAACTCCAAGGCGACGTTTTTCCTCCAACCATTATAAACGTGTGTTACCTAATGGTGAAAGTGTTTCACGGTCGTGGCTAGTTTATTCTGGGGAATCAGATCAAGTTTTTTGCTTTTGTTGTAAGCTATTTGGAAAAACACTAAGCCCCTTTTGTAGTGGTATAAATACATGGGAGGGTTTTTCGAAAAAACTGAAAGACCATGAAAACGGCATTTCCCACCAAGAATGCTGCAGTCAATGGATGTTGCTAGCTGAAGGGATAAGAAATTCATCCACTATCGACAAACGCGAGATGAATATTTTTTTCAATGAAAGACGTTTTTGGAGAAATGTTTTAGAGAGACTTATCGACATTGCCTTGTTTCTATCGGAAAGGAATCTTGCTTTTAGAGGATCTGAAGAAGTCTTAGGATCTCCTCACAATGGAAATTTTCTGGGTATATTTGAGCTTTTGGCAAGAAGAGATCCGATCCTAAAAGAGCTTCAAGACAGAATCAAGAATAAAAACACTAAAGATCACTATTTGAGTCCTACCATACAAAATGAACTAATTGAATTGCTAGCGACAGAAGTTGAAAAAGAAAATTTACAGCAATTGAAATTGGCAAAATATTTTTCTATAATTTTGGACTGCACTCCAGATATGTCACATCATGAACAAATGTCTGCCATTCTCCGTTATGTACTGTGTAATGAAGAAGCTGCTGTTGTTAAAGAAACATTTTTTGGCTACTTGAGAATAAGTGACAGTACTGGGAAAGGCTTGTTGGACGCTTTCTTAGAAAAAGCGACCGAACTGCAACTCGAATTGTCTGATTGTCGAGGTCAGTCATATGATAATGGTGCTAACATGAAAGGAAAACATTCTGGGGTCCAAGCAAGAATGCTAGACATCAATCCCAAAGCTGTTTACGTGCCCTGTGCAAACCATACCCTTAACTTAGTTGTTGTTGACAGTGCTAATTCATCGACGGAAGCATTGACATTTTTTGGAGTACTTACAAGGTTGTATGTGCTGTTTTCTTCCTCTGCTCAGCGTTGGGAAATTTTGAAGAAACATGTGGAGCTGTCCATAAAGTCACAATCTGATACTCGTTGGGAAAGCAGAATTAAATGCATCAAACCTCTTCGATACAATTTAAAAGAGGTGTTGCTGGCACTGAAAGACTTGAAAGCCATTTCCATAGAAAGAAAAGATGGAAGAGCTGCCTCAGAAACAAAATCGTTGATAGCTCATTTATCAAAATGGAGTTTTCTTTTGTCGGTGTTTATTTGGTATGATATCCTATTCCAAGTCAATAAAGCAAGCAAGATTCTTCAATCGTATGGAGTCTCCCTTCATACAATGGAAACGGAAATCCAGGCAACTGAAAAGTTTTTGCAAAACTATCGCACAACGGGTTATGACAGTGCCACAACATCTGCTGTTGAAATAGCACAGGAATTGGATATTGATCCTTCTTTTCCTCCGTCAAGAAGTGGAAAGAAAAGAAGATTGTTTGATTACCAAGGTGAAGAGGAACAACGAGCTACTCCTGAACTGAAATTTAAAAGCAACTTTTTCTATCCATTAGTAGACCAGGCTATTATGTCAATAAAGAAGCGCTTTAATTTGTTACGTGAGGTTTCTTCCGCCTTTTCGTTTTTGTACACACGAGACAAACTTTTGCTTGTGCAACAAGAAAATGCTCTTCTTACTTGCTGTAAAGAGTTCCAAAAAAAGTTCGGTGACATTGGTTCTGATGAAATGAGCGCTGAGCTACAGCGGTTTGTTTTAATTTTACAAAAAAAACGCAATCTCAATACGGCTCAAGACTTTCTGAACTATCTTCTAAAGACTCATTTATTTGAATTGTATCCGAATGTGTACATCGCACTTCGAATCTTACTAACTTGCCCCGTGACTGTTGCCAGCGCTGAAAGAAGCTTCAGCAAATTGAAACTGATCAAAACTTTTAATAGAACGTCTATGACAGACAGTAGATTATCTTCATTAGCCATGTTGTCAATCGAAAATGACTGCGCCCGATCTCTTGATTATGACAATGTCATAACAGCATTTGCGAACAAAAAGGTTCGCTCCAGACTATTTAAATGATACTGTGTTTTTATAACTTTTTCATGTTTTTCAGTGTCATTGCTTTCGTTTCGCAGTGTCTGCATAAATGTCCTACTGAACTCTGGCATCGGTGCCGAATTTTTTATGACTTGCACCTTCGGTATCGGCATGCTTTATTCTGACATTAGCCTGTTTACTTATGTACAAATTGTGGTGTATTTTCTTAATGCAGCTTTTCAATTTTACACCTCTAAAGTGATATGACCTGTGCGCAGGGGCTCTTACGCTTACTTTGGGGGGGGCCCGAAGTTGGAGTGCTACGGGACTGAGTACACATTTTCACATTATTTTTGTGTGAAAAATAGGTTTCGATGCAACCATTAAACAATATTATAGCTCTATGCTACAACAAAATTGATCACAAGACCTGTTTGAGCGATAAACCTAAACAACAACAGCATTGATTGCACGAGGTTATGAAGTATCAAATGAAAACATTGTCAATTAAATTCGAATTCAAGACCGTTCAAATAACAAATAAAGCATTTTGATTTTTGTGAAGTAGAGCTTGCAGTTGATACCAGTATAAAGTTGTGTTTAAATAACATTAGCTTTTCATTAGGTAGATCAATTAGTGTTGTCTCATTTTGAAACGATGTTTGAATTCACGACATCATACAAGTAAACAAAACTAATCCTTGCGATTAATGCACGGGTCTTGTAAATCGATATTGTACGGTGCGAGCTACTGTGTCTGCTTGAAACGATGACAGTATAATTACGTAATGCAGAAACCTCGTGAATGGCTTTCAAACCATTGAATTGACAAATCTTGTTGTCTTAAAATCCTGTGAACACGTTTTGAAAACAAATATGTTACAGAATTTGAACGATCTTGACAACAAAATGTTAATAATTGTACAAAAAATAGGCAAGGTATGCATCACACTTGGAAAAATATTTTGTAAACATTGACGCGTAAATCTGGACAAGCGCAATACAAAGACAAGGATTCGAGCTTGGGCAAGTCTGGTCAAGATGGAGACAAAGACCGCATTATGTCTCAACAAAGAGCTGAATAAAAAATCTTTCGACAGCTCGTGATAAGGCAATTGACTTCTTACCGACCTCTAGTGACACATCTTACAAAACATTTAACTCTTTACCGATCTGTAGTGCCCATCCCAGCAATTTCTCCCCAACCATTGCACCCAAGTGAGTCATTGCATACTTCATATAATATCATCCACCGTTAAACTTACCCTCCACATACCCAATACCTACCAAAACGATCCCCTACCAACTCCTGACGTCACAGCAGCACCGCCAAGTAGCACCTTCTAAAACCGCGCCAAATGACGCATCCTATGCTACTAGCGAAAACCTGGGCATCGATTGCATTTCGCTACGAATAATGAAAAGTTGCAAGCTGTTTCTTTGTTTTGAATTGTTGTCGAAATTTATAAAAATCAATGCTGTGTAGTTAATTTAGAATAACTTGAAAGTTATTGATCTAATCTTGATAAAAATATGTAGTAAGATCAAGAAACAACTTCTGAATGTGCCTAACAAAATGGAAACGCTGGTGCAAGCGGTTCCAAAGTTATTGGCTGCCAAGGAGCGAGGGCTTATTCGATTCTCCCTCAGCCTCTGGAGAGCACAAAAGTGCCCGGGATAGATAGGATTGATCACTGTTGCTGTATTGGGAGTTGCCTTGCACTCTGAATACGAATCTGGCCCCCAGACACTTCTTTCATGACAGTTACTTAGGATGTAGCAATTTACAGTTGGAATAATTTTTCAGATATTGTTGATCTTATCACAGGGCTTTAAATAAAAAACTGAAATGGATTTCGAGTTAAGCGAAAATTTTCTACTTACTTTAGTAACAATTATTTTGATAGCTTTGTTATTTTGGTGAAGATAGGAAAAGTACAACTAGCATTAAAACCTCATTTTTATCGCCTCCTGCCTCATACAAACCTAAACTCCAATGCGATTGAGCGGGGGTAAGAAATCATAAGGTAGATTTATAGCCTGGGTTACTTCTGACGCGACACTTGTAAGCGCAATGCGATACATCCTATTTTTGTCAACCTGCACTATTAGCCTACTTCGATTTGTTGCAACAAACACAAGCAAGTTATTATAATTTTGCATCTATGTAATAATAAACAATCAAATAAACATAAACACAACACAACAATTTGGTCTTGAGTAAATAATTTTTCTTTGCAAATTGAATACAACCCAGATTATAGCGTCCATAAATGGCAAGTCAGTTTCTGCAAAAAAAATGTAACATGTTTTATTCGCGGACTTCAATGCTGATGATAGGTTGAAATTTTATTCTCCTCTGTTTAGGACAACCACTAGGCCTATTGCAGCACTGTTGCCTACAGGAATTGATATAATGTGAACCTATTCAACTGATCAAAAACAAAACAAATGTAGAGTTTCGAAAACCGAGACATATCATTTGTGGTTTTCGATTCAGTCTGCAGTCACGCAAACATGCCGTTGCGGCTGGCGCGCAGCCTTAGTTTAAACCCAAAGCATGAGCTTGAAAGAAAACAACAGTACTGCTCTGTCATGCTGAGTGCTACATAAGCCGATAACATTTTGAGCATTAAACACTCCGTCCAAAGCTCATCCACGCAAGATCATGAGATGCCCCCTCCCTTAATGAATACTTTCTTACCGAGCACCACGCCCGACTGCAAAAGTGGTAATGTCTGAACCGGACTCGATCAGGCGCTGCCAAGGCTATATCGAAATTTGTTAGCGGGCTTTCCAGACTTACCACACTCTTTGCATCAGTGGAAAACAATGCTCGAACAATCAAATGCTCAATTGTGCATTTGTCAACCTCTCTGGATGCAACAGAAAACCTTCTTGCATACAATATTAGCGCAATACTGTAGATCTTGTCCAAAGTGTGATAAACGGACTTTATAGAAACAAAAAGAAGAAAAACACGCGGTCATTCACAGCACACTTTATAAATACCGCACACCTCACTAATAACGTAAATAAAGCTGCGTTTGCACTTTGCGGTTTTTTTAAGCAGAAATAAAACTATTTACTGATATTTAGAGCAGGTTTGGAGACGAGATTTTACTGCTTAATATTGAATGCGAAGAGAGCGGCGCTCTGTTGATCGTTTTTAAGGATAACGTTAATGAGTGGGTAACTTTTGCTTGTGACGGGACGGGCCCTGCTGATGAGTCCAAACGGACAAAACGCGACCTGGGATGGTCTCGTCTAAAATGGTTGGGTGGTATACTCATTATTATTTCCTTGCATATTCATTTTGATAAATTGCTAATGCCCTTTTCGCTTGTTGCTGCTTTGCCAATTAGGTGCAATGCTTACAAAACACTTCATAATTTATTGATATTTCAATCAGTTATTTGGGCTTCTTTTTATGAACACATTCGTTGTATGTTTGGTCTAATATTCGAAACCATAATTTGAGCTTTTCCATTAACTTTCAAGCAGGATGCCAGAGTTATTTATATATTTTTTTGATGTACAGCAAAGAGAAAAAGCTTTGTTTGCTTAGGCAGAATCGGAAAGCAATTAAAAAATTTGTTCAAAGAAACCCGAATTGGGAGGTAACTTATTCCTTCTTTTTTACTACAAAGGGGGAAGCAAAAGTTGGAACAAATACTTTTTAAAGCAGAATGAATTTCAATTTCAACTAATATTGTGGTTGATTGTTTTAATTTATTACGTCACATTTACACATTCTTGAAAAGGGCTTTACGAAAGTCGAGAACGTTTAAAATTTAAGATGTTTTACGAATTAAAATGACCTATAATTTATCAAAGTTGCTTGCTGTAGAAACAGTGTGGATTTTCAGTCACTTTTTTAATATTTCATAAATTATGATGGTCATGATGGAGTGTCAGAAAAAAGATATGAATCACACTCGTAGGAAGGGAGAAGACAAACCAGTAAATAAAAGAGGTCTCCGAAAAAATATTTGGTTTAGATTGGTGTACTTCCCTGAAATGTCAAGCCACACCCCTTGAATGTGACCTTGACTAAAGGTAACATGGCTGTTAATTGCATACTTTGTTTTCTCGTTTATTTTTTTTAATTAAAGAACCTTGGGTAAACGATTTTTAAGGCAAGACTTACATAACGCTAAGTTACAACCCTTTAAACCTTTAATCACATTCAAAAGCTTTTTCTTTCGAAAATATTCGGCTAAAAGCTTCACCTAGAAAAACAAGACTTTGGCTCATATTCTGGTGAATGCAAGTAGGCGTCTGGAAGGAAGGAAACCAAAAGGCGCATCTCATGCTCAAAAATTTTACTTGAAAGTCTTTTTTTAGCTTTATATTAGCTTATATGGTGAAAGATAATTTTATCTTCCCCCCTCCCAATCAAAAGTGCGTCAAAGACAATGCGGTAAGTTCGGGTCAATAATTAAGCGATTATTGTGCTGATGTGCTTTTAAAAAATGCGCGCTTATAGCTATTTATGTGCGTGGTTTGAGTACTTCAAATGCAATTTGCTAGCAGGAATAGCAATTTCAAATCGGGTGCCAACACTCGTTTTTGATTTTTGTCCTAAACAACTTTCTATAACAAGAGGAAAATATATGATTATATATATAATGTGAAACTCATAATTTCTGTACTAACCTGTAATGGGAGTTGAGCTTATTTTTAACCTAAAGCGAACTTTAGACCACTCTTGCAGAGGGATGGGTTTCTTGCGCAGAAGCCGAGTGCCGCTCCGCCCACTTTTTTGATAACCTTTCCAGCTTTTTTGAAAAACCTTTTAATCCTTCCCCAACCAATGTTGTCCAGGTTTGACACATCCATTTCCACGAGTTCATCCATCATCACAGAAAGGTCATCGAGATCACTCAAAAGTTTCGATTCAGAGTTGCTCATTTCCGCTGAAACAAAGTATATTTAACTCCTCAGAAGTTAACGCAGTCATGCAACCTGAATCGCTGTTATAGCAGCTTGTATTATTAAAAGACTATCGGTTTGATGCTCGAAATTGCGTTGTTGAAAATGGCGTTTATAACTTGTTGGTTGACAACAGGATGACATAGAATCAAACACGCAAAAACAACAATCAAAACTTACCGGTTGCAAAAGCGACTCCGACCAAAAGAAGAATCAAAGAAAATTTCATGATGATTTTGTTTTGACAAGTTGCTTGAAAACGAAATTTCTAAAACTTCGATTGTGATTTGGCTCAAATTTGTTCTGATTTTATACTTTTAAAACGGAAAACACTCGTTAATTTTCTTTGTAGTAGCTTCCGGTAAAAGCATTCTACTTTATTGAAAGCTTAATTGTTGGTGAGTGACTAACATCTAAACGACAGATTAGACTGATCGACTTGTTTACTGTTGGGGAAATTTAACAGTAGCCAAGAAGTTGCTTAGTAATAGTTCAATGCCTCACGTTTTCATATTTTTGATAGTGACCCAAGCGCTTTTAAGTTTGTTTCTCAACTAGAAGACGTTTGTTTAAGATCAATTTTTTCTAAATTGATCGTGCATACTTCTTTTTTGTCGTTTTGTCCATTTGATGACTGTTTATTTGAATGCCAACTAATTATAAGCAATTGTTTGCTCCTTTTCTTTAACAAATCAACTTTTGCAACCATTTTTTTGATCATTATCCAAAAATATGCAATGAATTCCAAAACGGGTATATGAACAATTTTCTTGCAGATGGAGAAAACGTTCTACGAAACAAGGATGTGCGATAACCATATCGAGTAACCGATGGCAAAACTGCTTAACAAGTATTGCGAGGATGAACGCTTAACAAACTTCACAATGAGTATCTTTCAAGTTATCCCGTGTCCAATTCGATGTATCAAACAATATCACTTTGTCAATTACACAGCGTCACAAAAAAGTAACTTGTGACTTGTTGGGATCAGATTACTTTTTCTTGGTGTAATTTTGAGGGCTGAGTCCGAATCTGAACTCGGTTTTGCTCCATCACGTCAGGATTTTGAGTTATTTTGACTTTGTGATTTCGAAAAATAATCAAAGTTTTAAAAAAGACAAGAATCTAGTGATTAGCAGGAACCCTTTGCTTCCAAAGAATTGTGTCAGCAAGCAATGACTATAAATACAAGAGCATAAGAGCTCCGTGCTGCATTGTATCCAAAAAGATTGTCGTGTTTAATATCAAAGCTAATGGTGTACTTAGTTATGCTTGTTCAGCACACAACTATTTTTTGCATTTATGCTCTTTGAAAAAACACATGATACAATGTTGTGGTTGGTGAAGAAGTTCTTATATTTTAGGCATTCTGTCATTCAATAAAAACATCACTACCTGAAAAATCTGTAAGACTATAAATAGCCTTTAAGTAAAACTGACGTAACCATAAAGTTCTAATGCTGTTTGGCAGATTTGTCTGTTTTGGCAGTCTTTCTGCCTTTTAGGGTCAAGAAGTGAATGACTAGCTCCGAGGAAGGTAATGGGTAATTAAACCTGAGAGGGGTGTTGCGGTTGAAACTTGGGCAGCCTCGTTAATGCTGCAGTTCACCTAGACCAGAGGTACTCAACTAATTTTAACGGGAGTCCAGTTGGATAAGTTTGGTACCTCCAGAGGTTCAGTAAAAATTTTGACTTAGAATGACAAAAATAAAACCCTCATTATCAGTAAATAGAAAAAATACTTGGATTTTCTCTTAGTCTACACACTCTACACTAATCATCGAAATCAACAATAAAATGAACTTAGAGTAGTTTTTGCTGCTAATTTTGTGAAAAAAGCACATTTTTTATTTTCAGCCAGTTCTGAAAACTTGGTCCATAGAAGTAACAGCAAATCAAAGGCGGTGGTAAGACGTTAGGTCTTCGTACTATACAATAGGCTATCGTGTGCGGCAGTAAAATCTGCCAATACAATGCCTGATTTATTGATTTCTTCAAAACGGTGTTCAACGTCATAGGTTAGTTTAAACACTTGATGGGTTATATATTGACTATGTCTGAAGCCAGGTAGTTTGTCAGGAAGTTGGAAGTCAAAAACAGGTTCTAGACGCCTCAAAAGCAACCGCTCGAGTGACCGCCATATATAAGATTTAGGGCCGCAGTGCTTCAGAATATATCTGGCGATATATTGTCTGGGCTTTGAACTTTGTCACACTTGATCAGTTTAATTACAGAGGCACATTTAATGGACAAGAGAAGCATGACAAAGAGACCCTCAGCACTAAGAAATAAGTTTTTTCCTGTTTTTCATGCTGATCATGTTGTTTGTTGGTCCTTTAAAGGTACCGTTAGTCAATGGTAAGGATGTGCGGTTGCGCGGAAGGCGCGAAAATTTTTGCTATTTTGTTTGAAAATAACTTAGTACTGAGAACAATTCAACAAAGTTTGGTAAAATGGGCATAGGCTTTTTCGAAACCCGTGGCTGCAACTACTGTTTCTCATCCTGGAGTTTGAGGTCCAGTTTCAATACTCGAAATGTCCGGATTCGAGGTCCGCTAGTTAAATAGCCCTGACCTAAACCATGCACTGCGCAAAATACACACTTTAGTTTGTTTTATTTTTCTGTCGATGTGAGTTGAACATATGTGTGACGCAGCAAAACATAATTTTTGTTTATGCGGCACATTGCTTAGCTAAACTGCAGCACAAAAAAACAAGCTAGACATTGTGGTGCTACAGGTTGTCAAGCTAGTGAATAGATTTTATTACCATTTGCTGGCTAAGATAAATAAACGTAATAGCAAAAATAATCCTGATACTTGTTGCTGTATTTGTGCAAATTTACCCCCCAAAATTTTCGGAAGGTTATATATATGATAGACTGAAACATGCTTGTAAGCTATATTTTTGATTAAAGTGCAGAGACCAAGACAAATCTTGGACTCTTCATATGAGCTATTCATCTTACGATTCAATTTAAACTCAATGAAAGATTGCGGTTAGAGTATTCGCTGTGCAGTCGGTAGACTGGGGTTCATTTTTTTAGTCACGTCATACCGGCGCGATGATGTACTATCACCGGAACGTACCAACGCGATAGCGTAGTGGTTAGAACGTTTTCTTCGCAGTCGGTAGACCTAAGGTTCATTTCCTAGTCGAGTCATACCAAAAAAAACTTTAAAAAATGATAGTCACAGCTTCTTGCTTGGTGTTCAGCACAAAAAGGATAGCTGTAGAAAACAAACCGACAAGCTTGTCGGTTGTGTCCGTGCTAAAAAGTTGAAGAGCTTATGATGCAGAGAATGAAATATAAACCAAAATATTTTAGAAATGATTACATGTAAACCTTCTGGCGCTATAGATACGTGGTTTGCTTTTGCACATTAAACAGATTCTAAAATTTTCTCGGTATTAAAAAAGTAGGTCTATTGATGGGAACCGCAATAGCATTTGCACAGCATGGTGATGTCAGTATCTCTTCGAAGTGGTGAGCTTACTCTTTTGACGGAACCACACTTGAAACGGTAAACTAAACTGAAAATACAAACAAATCATACAGTGAAGCTTGGAAAAATAGCGATTACCTTTTGTTGTCGTTACAAAATTCCATTTATCCGTGGTTTTTTTCAAGCCTCAACGTGTCACCGGATCTATTAAGTTTTGAACAATGGTTCCATAAATTCTTCAGCTGTTTACAGTTTGACGATAGAAGCCGGATATTAGTCCGTCAATAGAAGCCTAGAATCCTTGATTAATTAGCAACAAATTGTTGTCTTTATGTGGTGAAGCAGCTTGAGCATTTTATTACTAATCAGCATCGTGAGACCTCAGAAAATTTCAGCAAACAACGGGCACTTTTTCAGCGCACGTACGACCAACTCTCAAATGCTTTCAATGAACCAAGATTTTTTTACAATAAATTTCATTTTCGATATTATTGACAGAGAGGGAGTGGTGCTTGCATGGGTCGATGAATTATGATTGTTCATGCCTTGAAGGGTGGCAGTACCTACGTTCTTCGGCATTAGCAAATTTTTGGCAGTTTTGAAATTCCACGTTAAAAAGAAGCTATGTTTGCATTACCATTCCGTAGGCTTCCAGGTAAACAAAAATTCAGCTCCTCACATCTTCTGTTATTGTGTGAGTTGGTGGAAGATGAAACAAACCATAGCAAAAGTTTGATATTTTTTTAGCATAGCAAAAAATTTAATAGTTGTATCTTAATAGAACTTGGATCAATTGCGCCTTCTAGTCGTATGATAGAATTTAGCAATTTTTCACCAGATTTGGACAGCGGAGAACACCAAGCTATAGGCTGCAAAACATCTCGGTATGCAATCATATGGATTGTTTAAGTGGTACATTATGGGTTGGGAGAGAATATTTAAAACAAACCGAAATTTAACCTTAGTATATCATGTGATCCTCGCTGAAAATTAGTCAATACATTACCATCACAAAGTTGCATCGGCGACAAGTACCAATTTGCAATGTAGTATTATCACCAAAATGGATTCTTTGGTTCACGGCAATCACCATAAAATACGCAACAATTTTTGACAATGGGCTATTGTCAAATACTTACCAAATAGTCTGCGCTATAAAAAGAGCAAAAACGATCAATTGAAATTTGCCGTAAATATTAACCTCGCATGCCTTAGCTTGGTGACACTGCTCTAAACTAAAATATAACTCGCAGTTTAGTTGCCAGCGACTAACAAGTGACGCAACACAGCTCACTTGAAAACTTCTTCTAACGTAAATTTTCCTTCAAAATTCTATGTAAAGTTACGGGTGCAAGGTAGCGTAACTTATCATAATTCCGAAATATGGGATACTGTAACTTACATTGAATTTTGAAGGAAAATTTACGTTAGAAGAAGTTTTCAAGTGAGCTGTGTTGCGTCACTTGTTAGTCGCTGGCAACTAAACTGCGAGTTATATTTTAGTTTAGAGCAGTGTCACCAAGCTAAGGCATGCGAGGGTTAATATTTACCGGCAAATTTCAATTGATCGTATTTTGCTCTTTTTATAGCGCAGACTATTTGGTAAGTATTTGACAATAGCCCATTGTCAAAAATTGTTGCGTATTTTATGGTGATTGCCGTGAACCAAAGAATCCATTTTGGTGATAATACTACATTGCAAATTGGTACTTGTCGCCGATGCAACTTTGTGATGGTAATGTATTGACTAATTTTCAGCCGAGATCAACATGATATACTAAGGTTAAATTTCGGTTTTGTTTAAATGATTCTCTCCCAAACCATAATGTACCACTTAAACAATCCATATGATTGCATACCGAGATGTTTTGCAGCCTATAGCTTGGTGTCTCGCTGCCAAATCTGGTGAAAAAATGCTAAATTCTATCATACGACTAGAAAGGCGCAATTGATCCAAGTTCTATTAAGATACAACTATTAAATTTTTGCTATGCTAAAAAAATATCAAACTTTTGCTATGGTTTGTTTTCATCTTCCACCAACTCACACAATAACAGGAAGATGTGAGGAGCTGAATTTTTGTTTACCTGGAAGCCTACGGAATGGTAATGCAAACATAGCTTCTTTTTAACGTAGAATTTCAAACTGCCAAAATTTGCTAATGCCGAAGAACGTAGGTACTGCCACCCTTCAAGGCATGAACAATCATAATTCATCGACCCATGCAAGCACCACTCCCTCTCTGTCAATAATATCGAAAATGAAATTTATTGTAAAAAAATCTTGGTTCATTGAAAAGCATTTGAGAGTTGGTCGTACGTGCGCTGAAAAGGTGCCCGTTGTTTGCTGAAATTTTCTGAGGTCTCACGATGCTGATTAGTAATAAAATGCTCAAGCTGCTTCACCACATAAAGACAACAATTTGTTGCTAATTAATCAAGGATTCTAGGCTTCTATTGACGGACTAATATCCGGCTTCTATCGTCAAACTGTAAACAGCTGAAGAATTTATGGAACCATTGTTCAAACTTAATAGATCCGGTGACACGTTGAGGCTTGAAAAAACCACGGATAAATGAATTTTGTTAACGACAACAAAAGGGTAATCGCTATTTTTCCAAGCTTCACTGTATGATTTGTTTGTATTTTTAGTTTAGTTTGTCGTTTCAATTGTGATTCCATCAAAAGAGTAAGCTCACCACTTCGAAGAGATACTGACATCACCATGCTGTGCAAATGCTATTGCGGTTCCCATCAATAGACCTACTTTTTTAATACCGAGAAAATTTTAGAATCTGTTTAATGTGCAAAAGCAAACACGTATCTATAGCGCCAGAAGGTTTACATGTAATCATTTCTAAAATATTTTGGTTTATATTTCATTCTCTGCATCATAAGCTCTTCAACTTTTTAGCACGGACACAACCGACAAGCTTGTCGGTTTGTTTTCTACAGCTATCCTTTTGTGCTGAACACCAAGCAAGAAGCTGTGACTATCATTTTTTTAAGTTTTTTTTGTATGACTCGACTAGGAAATGAACCTTAGGTCTACCGACTGCGAAGAAAACGTTCTAACCACTACGCTATCGCGTTGGTACGTTCCGGTGATAGTACATTCATCGCGCCGGTATGACGTGACTAAAAAAATGAACCCCAGTCTACCGACTGCACAGCGAATACTCTACCGCAATCTTTCATTGAGTTTAATTGAATCGTAAGATGAATAGCTCATATGAAGAGTCCAAGATTTGTCTTGGTCTCTGCACTTTAATCAAAATATAGCTTACAAGCATGTTTCAGTCTATCATATATATAACCTTCCCGAAAATTTTGGGGGGTAAATTTGCACAAATACAGCAACAAGTATCAGGATTATTTTTGCTATTACGTTTATTTATCTTAGCCAGCAAATGGTAATAAAATCTATTCACTAGCTTGACAACCTGTAGCACCACAATGTCTAGCTTGTTTTTTTGTGCTGCAGTTTAGCCTAAGCAATGTGCCGCATAAACAAAAATTATGTTTTGCTGCGTCACACATATGTTCAACTCACATCGACAGAAAAATAAAACAAACTAAAGTGTGTATTTTGCGCAGTGCATGGTTTAGGTCAGGGCTATTTAACTAGCGGACCTCGAATCCGGACATTTCGAGTATTGAAACTGGACCTCAAACTCCAGGATGAGAAACAGTAGTTGCAGCCACGGGTTTCCGAAAAAGCCTATGCCCATTTTACCAAACTTTGTTGAATTGTTCTCAGTACTAAGTTATTTTCAAACAAAATAGCAAAAATTTTCGCGCCTTCCGCGCAACCGCACATCCTTACCATTGACTAACGGTACCTTTAAAGGACAACAAACAACATGATCAGCATGAAAAACAGGAAAAAACTTATTTCTTAGTGCTGAGGGTCTCTTTGTCATGCTTCTCTTGTCATTAAATGTGCTCTGTAATTAAACTGATCAAGTGTGACAAGTTCAAAGCCCAGACAATATATCGCCAGATATATTCTGAAGCACTGCGGCCCTAAATCTTATATATGGCGGTCACTCGAGCGGTTGCTTTGAGGCGTCTAGAACCTGTTTTTGACTTCCAACTTCCTGACAAACTACCTGGCTTCAGACATAGTCAATATATAACCCATCAAATGTTTAAACTAACCTATGACGTTGAACACCGTTTTGAAGAAATCAATAAATCAGGCATTGTATTGGCAGATTTTACTGCCGCACACGATAGCTATTGTATAGTACGAAGACCTAACGTCTTACCACCGCCTTTGATTTGCTGTTACTTCTATGGACCAAGTTTTCAGAACTGGCTGAAAATAAAAAATGTGCTTTTTTTCACAAAATAGCAGCAAAAACTACTCTAAGTTCATTTTATTGTTGATTTCGATGATTAGTGTAGAGTGTGTAGACTAAGAGAAAATCCAAGTATTTTTTCTATTTACTGATAATGAGGGTTTCATTTTTGTCATTCTAAGTCAAATTTTTACTGAACCTCTTGGTACCAAACTTATCCAACTGGACTCCCGTTAAAATTAGTTGAGTACCTCTGGTCTAGGTGAACTGCAGCATTAACGAGGCTGCCCAAGTTTCAACCGCAACACCCCTCTCAGGTTTAATTACCCATTACCTTCCTCGGAGCTAGTCATTCACTTCTTGACCCTAAAAGGCAGAAAGACTGCCAAAACAGACAAATCTGCCAAACAGCATTGGAACTTTATGGTTACGTCAGTTTTACTTAAAGGCTATTTATAGTCTTACAGATTTTTCAGGTAGTGATGTTTTTATTGAATGACAGAATGCCTAAAATATAAGAACTTCTTTTCTTTCACCAACCACAACATTGTATCATGTGTTTTTTCAAAGAGCATAAATGCAAAAAATAGTTGTGTGCTGAACAAGCATAACTAAGTACACCATTAGCTTTGATATTAAACACGACAATCTTTTTGGATACAATGCAGCACGGAGCTTTTATGCTCTTGTATTTATAGTCATTGCTTGCTGACACAATTCTTTGGAAGCAAAGGGTTCCCTGCTAATCACTAGATTCTTGTCTTTTTTAAAACTTTGATTATTTTTCGAAATCACAAAGTCAAAATAACTCAAAATCCTGACGTGATGAAGTAAAACCGAGTTCAGATTCGGACTCAGCCCTCAAAATTACACAAGAAAAAGTAATCTTGATCCCAGCAAGTCACAAGTTACTTTTTTGTGACGCTGTGTAATTGACAAAGTGATATTGTTTGATACATCGAATTGGACACGGGATAACTTGAAAGATACTCATTGTGAAGTTTGTTAAGCGTTCATCCTCGCAATACTGTTAAGCAGTTTTGCCATCGGTTACTCGATATGGTTATCGCACATCCTTGTTTCGTAGAACGTTTTCTCCATCTGC